>JXOV01021280.1:0-17267 GCA_001014945.1 Clogmia albipunctata
AAAAAAAGAGTCTACAACACAATCTATATACATAAAACAGTTTCTGCATATATTGTACAAGAAATGAATAAATGTAGCGATAATGTAATTTATTTATGTAACAGCAAAATGTGCCCGGAATGCCGATAGATTGTGAGCCGGGGAGCAATCGATACTCGGACGGACGACGGGGCCTTTGACGAGGAAAACTAAAGGTATGGTGATGGAGGAGACTCTGAACGGAACGGAACAGTTGATGTGAATAATTTGGCGTCATAATCGGTGAGATTGATGGAGATTGGCCCATTGAAATCTAGCCGTAATACCCTGAGTACAATTGGCAGGCGAATTGGCATGTCCAATTATGGCCAACTGCTTGAATGCGCCATAAACAGCTTCTGTCTACTTTTATTTTTATTATTATTGCCGTTATTGTTATACTATGCCGCCGACACCGACTCCAACTTTAACAGAGACATCAAACTTTTATAGTAAAACAACCACAATTCGCATTTTTATAAAGCATAAACTTGTATTATATTATACTGTATTTATTGCCATGCAAAAAGGAATAACATGGCATCGAGAGATATTAAATTGAATTAGAGGAATTTAAAGGTAGGTTCAACAGTAATTATTAATTCTTGCCAATCGATCTTCTTTCACCGTCAAGTCTCAAGTGAAAAATTACATTTCACACATGCGTAATTTTGCAAATCTCCTCCCCACGTTATGATATGTATGACTCTGTACATGATTCGCCAATTAAAATGATAAATGTGATTAAGACGAACAATTTAATAAAGCGTCGAACAAAGTGTTTCTTTTAATTACCTTCTGTTTTATTAATGAATCTGACAATGAATATAAACTTATATCGTTTTTCACATTTGTTATCTTCTTGAAAGGTTCTCTTATATGAAGACTTCATTGTCATATGGATGAAACATTATAAGTACTTTGATATATACTTATAATTTAATATTTTGCATTTTATCATAATGAATGTGAATATATATATCAACATTTGATAATAACTCCAACATTTGTTTAAGAAATTTGAATTGTTCAGAAATATTTATAATCCGTAAAAAAATTTAAGACTTTAAAATAAAAAATAAAATCATATTAACCCGCAATTACATTAATGAATAATTTATTTTAAAAAATCTTGACAAATATTAATTAGAGTTTATAATTAAACTTTGTATGTAATTAATACCTTACATTATGTAAATACTTCACTTTCATTCCAATGAAACCAAAAACCTATCAAAGAATTTCCATTTCAAGTTGACTGCGAACTTAAATTCACGGAAATTTCCTCGACGAAATCCATATTGGATAAGTTGAACTTTTAAGACATGAAATGGGGTAAACCGGAAGGCTATATTTTACCGAGTTTGCTTACATCCTTAATCAAAACCAGAGAGGGTAAGTAAGTTGGCGCCCTCAGTCATATGTGGGCCAAAAGCACTGAAGACGAACATAATTTGAATTATGTATTTTCAACACTTGTTCCATATTCACCCAGTTATCGGGAAGTAGCATCAATAAATAAGTATAATTCCAGAACTTTTGTCTCACACTCTATATATAATATATCTCGCCCACACACCTGAAGGGTGGCGGACATAAATGGATGTAAAATTGGGAAAATTCAAATTGTTTTCGAGTTCAATGGAATTCCCACCATATTCGAATTCGCACCATAAAAGTATATTTTAGTCCGCAAAATAAATCTCGACGCCTTATTCTTATTCGCCTACCAACCGTTACAATTTTCTCCATGCTACATCTCCACTTCACCCCATCCAGGAGGCAACCAACCAGCCAGCCAGTTAGAGCAGTGAGATACAACAAGGGAGAGTGGTACAAAAAATTATTCAAAGTGGTAAATCCGGAAAATCATAATAATTCACCAGAGTTTCCAAACAAATTATTCTTCTTCCAGCCTCTGTTACTGTTATTTTCACCGTATTTGCCATGTTATCAATGCTCAGTCCTGAGAACATAGCGACAAAATGCCATGTGGAGGCAGAGGAATTTTATTAAGTACGACTGACGCGGCTCAGGAATGGAGGTGGAGGTAAATTGAGGCGCCTCTTTTGAGGTGGCGCTCTTGCCAATGTTGTTTTTATTACGGCACTCTGAAGAGAACAAATAATTTGAAAAGTTTTTGGGAAATTTCACGGAATTTAATTTAAAACAAAAAATACAACTAAATTCGCCCCGCAGCATACATTCTCCTGGATTTACATGCATGCGACAGGGGTTTTGCTGAATTAGAAACACAGCGACGACGGGCGGGTTGAGGTATTTTCGGAGGGGCTGTGTTTAGGGGTTGGGGCATTGAATGTCAAACCGCAATGAATCAATGTGATGAGTTGGATATTTCTGCCGATTTTCATCGGGTTTTTGTTCCTTTGCTCCGTAAAGACATGCATGAAATCGGACGGGTGACCCTTTTCCCCATACACCGTAGCGGGCTATGTTGTGAATCACCATCTCCACCACCGAACACACACTCCAACACCACCCTTGTCTCGCCGTTAACTAGACTTCCACGTGCTTTCTGCCGTGTGTTTATCGACCGCTCCACGGTACGCTATCCAACAAACATCACGAAAGCAATTGCCCGTCGACCCATTTCCAGACCCAAAACCGGAATTTTCACCCCCATTTACCACCGAGAGAAAGGGAAGCGGAGAGGGTGAGAGCTAATAATGGCCGAAGAGTACATTTCAAATGTCAACTGGCAAGGTGTACTGGATTTGTTTATGTAATTAAGTTATTGTATACCTCTTCCGCTATTCCCAATCAATATCCAGTAAATTCCACTCCGGCTCGGATATTCCACGGAATGAAGAGGTGTGTATCCGAGGACATTAATCATTGTCCCCAGCCATTATTAAATATGGATATGGAAGCGATCCCAATTCAATTTTCCGGCTATCGTGACACCGATATGTGTTTGCTCGTTTTTTCGGGCTTTTCGACCCGATTATGACACTATGTTTGGGCTCTGGCCCAATTTTTATCAAACATGAATTGAATGCATAGTATTTAATCCGCCCTTTAAATACACAATATTAAACACTTCAATTTGAAAAACATTCAGCTAATTACTTAAATAATTAATAATCAGGTATTACTAGTTTTCAAATTAAAAATTACCCATTTAAAAAAAAAAAATAAAACCATACAAATCTACACATTTATATATAATTCAAATTATATAAGGTTCGTTTTACGAATACATTGTATTGTAATCTTTAAAAGCAATCATGTGATCAATTTCAAATAAATTATTATAGCAAGAATGCAAATTTTAATCAATAATGAAATGCACATNTAAATAAAACCTTACAAATCTACACATTTATATATAGTTCAAATTATATAAAGTTCGTTTTACGAGTACATTGTATTGTAATCTTTAAAAACAATCATGTGATCAATTTCAAATAAATTATATTATAGCAAGAATGCAAATTTTAATCAATANAAAAATAAAACCATACAAATCTACACATTTATATATAATTCAAATTATATAAGGTTCGTTTTACGAATACATTGTATTGTAATCTTTAAAAGCAATCATGTGATCAATTTCAAATAAATTATTATAGCAAGAATGCAAATTTTAATCAATAATGAAATGCACATGCCTTATTTTTAACCTTTAAAATGACCTCAGATAGTAGCAAATTAGCAAGCATAAATCTCGAAACCGGATGTAACAAATCAAGCCCCAAGCCATAGATCATTCAATTCACACATTGATCACTAGGAGGACAAAACTTTTTGCATCCTTGTTTTTGCCGGTTATCAACCTCCAATCTTGTTGTTCCAAATGATTGTGGGCCTCCCATTCTTTTTACTCCCATATGTTTATAGTGGCACATTTAAATTGATATGTACGCATTGTCTGGTAAGGGACATAAAACAAGAGCAATACGAAGAGGCTCATGTGGCTGGGCGAAGGGTAAGCCGGAAGAGTTGAGAAAACTTTTAAATTTATTACTCGGTTATAAATTTGCAAGGGGTAACACGAAAGAAATTTCCCAATAATTTATTAACTTTGAATGTGGGGCAAAAAATTAGTTTCATTTTTCCTTTTCTCGCCTCTTTGGTGTCTCAATTCTTTTACGCATCAGCCCTTACCCAAACTGGAGGCGACAAAAAAGGACTTGTGATGCGATTGTCTGTCGTAAACCGCATTTTTCAGTAAATTGGGATTGAACAAAACCGAGGAATTGAATTGGAGCCTGAGCCCAGAATGATGAATGATATCCTTCATGCAAATCGTCTTCGATACTGGATTTCGATTTCTTTTCTTGTAACCAGATACAGGGTATATAATCAAAAATGGCGAAGGATGAAAATTTAATTTAATTTTTAAGGGGGAGGTGTCAAAATCCAGCCCGTTTCGGCCGAGTGTTGCTTTCTCAGCAAAATCATCTTCCATCATCCATTTATCGGATATCGATTTGTCTTAAATAAACGCGTTTTTGTCGCAATCTCTCTCCCCATGAATTTAATCCCCGCCAAAATAAATACCCGATCAATCAACTTCTGGGCATCGGCAAAATTTTCCAGACAGGAGCGAGAGGCTATAAGAATCCCATAAAATCAATTCCATTATACTCAATCCGCCTCAGACCTAGACCAAAGTGACACCCAATAAAAAGTAAACTCGGGATACTGGAATTATGACGATTATTATTTTCTTATTTTCGGAGAGTGGCTGGAAGAAGGGAGGAAATCAGGGAAATAAAATTGTCTAATCGATCAGAATGATCCGGTGAAACACACACAGAAAAAAAAATCATAAGTAAACGAGAAAATAAAACCTCCAAATCGAAGGATAATCGTTCATTTGTTACAGATGGTTAACAATTTCGGTTTTTTGCGTCTTCTTCGCCTCGATCCACCATCAGCCAGCCATTAATACCCTCGGTTTCTTCCACTTTTCGGGCCTCTTTATCGATTTTAGCCATTCAATTGCTTTTAAATAAATTTGACGTAATTTTTGTGTAATTTAGAGATTAAGCCGGCGATATTTCTTCTCCAGTCCATCATCAATTGATCCCAATTAATCTCATCGACAGAGTTTTTAGTCGGCACGATCCCAACAAGAAAAACCAGTATGAAGACTACGTCTCTCTCTCTATTTGGAGTTTTCTTAGATATTCATTCTGGCACCTGTTACGTATTTAAATGTCGATTTAATTTGCATGAAAATTGTGGTAAATAAACAAAGATGAGATTATTTAAATAAAGTGTCAACTGCTTTGAGAAAGTTCATTGGCCTAGACCCCATTAATCCTGTTAAACTACTACTATGAGCAACCTGGCAGTTGGGGCACTATTAGACGATGTCTCCCTAACACAATTGCGACTAGATTATGATTGATGAACGATGCAGGATAAACAAACAATAAATCAAATGCGGCTACCTTATAACATGTGAGGAAGGAGACGAGAATCCCTTTTCCACAGAAATTACGCACTTGGCCGATGGACATGGACAAAAACAAGCAATATAGTTGCGGCTCCAAATTCGACTAATTAACACTTGAGCCTTGAGAGACGATGAGATTTGATTTTTTCGCCTGACCAAACAAGGCTCTGAGGCTGATGTTCCCTTGTTATAATGTCGTGTGGCAGTCACTCACTCNAACGAAAAGGATGGACATGGACAAAAACAAGTAATATAGTTGCGGCTCCAAATTCGACTAATTANTGGACATGGACAAAAACAAGCAATATAGTTGCGGCTCCAAATTCGACTAATTAACACTTGAGCCTTGAGAGACGATGAGATTTGATTTTTTCGCCTGACCAAACAAGGCTCTGAGGCTGATGTTCCCTTGTTATAATGTCGTGTGGCAGTCACTCACTCGGCAGCCCCCAATTATGAAGGCTTTTCATTTTTGCGCCTCCTCTCTTTCTCTGAACACACCATCAAAGGGAATTGTCTTTCATAACACAAGAATATGATCGATAATTTACGTTTATGCGGCGGAATTTTCTTGGTCGGCAAACAGCAAGGTGGTCATTAAATTGTTAACCATCCATCGGACCAACAACAACCGGCCAGTCATCTTCCTCTCACACTCTTCCTCTTTTATCCCCTAAAATCATGCATGTTGGATGTAATATACTTTGAAATCAATTATTTCACAAAAAAAGAATGAAACTTTTAAGAGATAAAGAGACCACTCTCTGTACTCTTCGACCGCCCGAAACATATAATTTAATTTCGGCTCTTAGCATCCACCAGTTGTACCTGTGTATGGGTGCTTCTCTTTAAAGAGGTGCGATGCGTTAAATGCGATTCGACACGGAAAGACAAAGCGTTGTATCGGCACCTTTGGCCACAGTCCAATCGTTCTTCGCTTCTTCGAGTCTTCGTCGCCAAATCTTTGTCCACCCCAAACAATGGACACACGAATATCAACTGCAAAGAGATGGCCCTTTTGGCAGCCGCTTATTATCATGCCAGTAATGATTTTCACAAATATCAAAGACTCTAGACAATAGATTTGTCATAACGAAGTGTGAATTTTCGGGCCTCACACCGTACCAAATTTGGCACGCATTTCCGATTTTGTGTGCGAAAACATGCAGCTCCAGCTGACTGTTTCAGAGCGCAACGAATCCTTTTGGATTTGACACAAATCATTTCAAAATCAACGACCGTGGAAAACGTCTTGGAACTGAACGAGGAGGACAATGCAAAAAACTGCATTAAATGTGCTAAACAGTATAAAGGAAATGACTTTCAAATGTGAGCAGAAAATCGCATGGTGGTCCGGAGTCATTATCATCATCATTTACACACATCCCCCATGTTGCAAAAAAATAAAACAACCAAGAAGGAGAAAAGCAATCCAGTGGAGATTTTGCAACTGTTGAAAATCTGAGCAGACGGAAAATTCTATAATTTTTCTTCGCTCTCGTTCCGTCAGGATTGCGGAAACGATTTATTAATTCTTCTTTCTTGTTTGGTCGCGGAAACTAGGTCAGTTCTACGGGTTTAAATTGTTTCTCTCCTACACTCCCCATCAGCCCTTCCTACCAGTACAATCGCTGGCAAAGGCAGCGACCGGCCCCCGTTGCGGTCGACTAACTTCGCCATCGCGTCCTGACAATGAAGATTAATTTTTTGCTAATGCTTTCTCCGTCGTTTTTTGCACCCCAAGTTTTGCATAACTTTTCGCATAAGGCGCACAACTGAAATAGATACACATAGTGAGAGAGGAAGAGAGAGCCTGACGTAGTGGTTGTAACTTAGCGAGTATTGAAAGGATAAGAAAAATCTCCCCCGTCTTAATTAGAAATTAAAAATAAGGTCTACTTTTTCTTCTGTAATTTGCGTCGTCGCCGCTTTTACAAAAATCGCAAAGTCTTGTTGCTCGTTTTCCGCAAGTGTTAAAAGCAATTTTGTTTTTTCCGTTTTTCTGTCACTAAATTTAGTAAATCCGATGCCCAACTCGAACCCTATTACGAAGAGTAGGGTGCTCTTAAGAGCGATTTTGTCATTTTTGTGCCCATTTAAATTCGCGAAAACAAAAAGAATGTATAAATTGCCAAACCGGCAAATGGTAAATGAAATGTAATAAATTAAAGTGAAATTGGATGAGTGTGGTGTGTTTAAGGTTTAAGCAATTTCCTGCTCTAAAATTTATTTGCCACCGATTGCAATGAACGCTTTCTCCTAAAAGGGATGAATATTAAATTAATTTTTTCCGCTCTCTGTGAATATTTCGCGCACAGCCTCCATGCCACGTTCTGGGGGCTGGAAGAGTCCATTTGTTGAAATGGAAAAATGGCGCCTAGTTTTCCGTTTCCCACACAAAGAAATACGCATTATATGCAAATTCTATACATATGAAACTGTGACTAAACTCCACCNTTTCCGCTCTCTGCGAATATTTCGCGCACAGCCTCCATGCCCCGTACTGGGGGCTGGAAGAGTCCATTTGTTGAAATGNTGAATATTTCGCGCACAGCCTCCATGCCACGTTCTGGGGGCTGGAAGAGTCCATTTGTTGAAATGGAAAAATGGCGCCTAGTTTTCCGTTTCCCACACAAAGAAATACGCATTATATGCAAATTCTATACATATGAAACTGTGACTAAACTCCACCGATTCAGTAACGCGCGGAAATTGTATATACATATATCCTTTTTATCTATATGTAGATGATAATAAGGATACTATTCTAGGTCGTCTATGGCCCACAATTCCACCAGTTTTTCGAGACAAAAAACAGTATACATTCGTAGGTTTANTGGATACTATTCTAGGTCGTCTATGGCCCACATTTCCACCAGTTTTTCGAGAGACAAAAAACAGTATACATTCGTAGGTTTAATAGAGCAATATATAAATTACGCTCACATAATCCACAATAACTAATTCATGCAAATAGGAAAATTTGTATTCATTTCTTTAATGGGGATAGAATTTATTTTGATAATTTAAAGAGACAAACAAAAAATGTTATAATAAACACAAGACCGTCGTCTTGCCTTAGGTGGAGTAAAAGGAAAACTGAAAGCCGTGAAGAAGAAAAGAATGATGTAGAAAATAAGGCTAAATGGGGAGTAGGACACTGTATAGATGGAGACTACATTATACACGCCGAATCAACCTAGGGAAACTGAGAATAGGTTGAAATAAAAAAAAGGAAGAAAGGCGAGGGAAGGGAAGGAGGAGTAAGTAAAAGTTGTTTCTCGAAAAAATTTAATTGAATTTGTACCACGATATGCGCCTTGTTACGGAACACCCTAAAGCTAGTCCGCACATCGCAGCCATAATCCAGTTAATTATTTTCTGGGGTTTTGTGGGGGGTGTTATTTAATAAAGAAACCAGTTTTTATTGTCAACATATTCTGAGGTCGTTGCACCTCAGTGGCCTAATCCTAGAAGTAGCTCGTGTTTAAAATTAAACGGACTACCATAATGTGTGATCTGTCCAACCGCAAAGCTCTTCACTCTCTTTATGCACGACTCTCCCACATTATGCTGTTCTAAATTTGCAGTTGCGCTTATTCGGATATTCCATTTCATTCATGTAGTTACGTCATATTTGCAAATACCACATCACGCTCGAGTATTCATAGCATAAAGCTCTCCAAAAACAAATCCTTGATTACATTAAAGTAATTAAAATTTGTTTTCAGGCTTACAAATATAGACTTTAGTTCTCTATATACACAAGGTCTATATGATAATTGTATGAGTGCAATTTGCAAACTTTTTGCTATTTTAATGGTGCTGTTCATCTGGCACGAAACTTTGCGCAATAAACACGGAAGCAAACGTATAGATAGCCCAGAGTTGCCATAATCATTGGCTACATTTCTTTCCGGCCTGCATTTCATATATAAGAATATATATCAAGGACTATTCCGTTTGATCTGTGTATGCGGATGTGTATAAATATATAACCGAGTGTGTGTCTCCTTGTTGCGACAAAATATTCGGACAATTTCTAGCTCCTCATCCTCTTGGGGCGCCATCAAATACAGAAGGCACTCGGTTTATTGCTGCAAAAATTGTCGTCGGTAAATGATGGTTAGCTGGGTAGTACTACTATCATACATACAATACAGATAGAGCGAGAGACAGTGAAATGGAAGCGTTTAAAATTAAAGTGGGCAACTCATTAGACCTTCCATATAAAATAATGGTGGCGCAGTGTTTAAACTTGATAGAACACCACCATCATTGCCTCGGCCGGGCTGAGCACTCGCCGAAAAACTGTTAAAAATGCTCCAGAGTGTTAATTTGAATAAATTTTTATGTATGAATATCATTTAAAGTTGGACGATAACGAGAGATGAGAGACTTTATTTTATTTTATTTTATTTGCTCTTTGTGTCGTTCCCACTGTCAAGGCAGCTTATTCTGGGGAGGAGGAGGATTATGGTAAAAATGCGCTAGCCGCCGCACCCACCTGTATTGTGCTAATTCCTCTCATCTATTTCGAATACTGGCAAAAAATCACAAAATATCTCGCTCCAAATGGCAACGGCACATTATCTAAATTGGGACTCTATAAAAGTCAATATCGCATAATTTACGGCTTGTCAGCGGTTGGAAATTGGATCGATTGGCCGCCGAGTGATTGAACTTTTCTGGACACCATTCACCAGAACCAGATGGAATTCACAGATTCTAATTGCAATTCGACGATTTTTTGTTGTTGCAATCCGTGAACATGGAGCTGCAGATGCTACGGTTCTATTTTTTATGTTCCCGGATGGCTCTTGGCTGTTACGAGGGAATTGGCGAATACACGCCACAAAGATCAAAGCCCAAATTGCTAAATTGGAAAACTTGTGATGCGATATAAATTCACATATACAATTTTGTATAAATATATACTGAGAAGAGTGCGCATTTCGCCTTGCAGAAAGCGCACACCCCTGATTTGATTCTTTTCCCATTTTCTTCCCAACGACACTCGCATACAGACAATTCCGTCTCTGGTGGCACAGTGCAATTTCCTGAATGTAGTGTCCTCAATAATACTGATAAGAAGAAAGTAGTAATTTATGAGCACCGACGACGAATACGATGAGCAGAATATTCGCAAATTAGTTTCATTCGCTTCGTGAAATTTTAAATTAAAATATAGCTCTATGCCGTGTCTTTTATATTGTAATTTACTATAAGGAGCAGGCGGAGAGACGACGAACAAGACCAAGTAGGAGCGAACATCAGGAACAAGAAAAGTTGAGACCAATTTCTGAAATTTTAATTAACAATTTTCCACGTTAATATCGCGGAATGGAGATTTGTTTTATTCAACTTTTGTAACCGCTAATCTTCACAGTATATATAGTAGAGCTGGCAAAACTGCTCTATGATTTTGCCTCAAGAAATCCATCTTGTGACGCGTGTACCAACATATCACGAGCTAGAGAATCAATAATTCAGAGAAGACACACTCAAAGCTCCAATTCTCTCACTTTACGTGAAAGTAAATGGAAAGAAAGCGGTAGCGTGTGCCGCAATAACCGAAGCCAAAGCCATCACGCCGCCGTGCCGAGCGGCGAATCCGTGTATCCTGTCACTGCTCAGCCAACTCATCTCGCCGTCGACGTCATCATCATTATTAACCATATTATTTGTTTTTCCTCCCCAAAATTTTCGCCTACTACTCGTATATCCTTCCTTCTATATGAATGAAAACACGAGAAGACCGTGTACATAACTAAAACCCTATTAGCTATCTTTTACACAAACACATATGAAACGGTCGACTGTATTGTTTATGTATAGATAGCGAAGGAGAGGTAGCAAAAAGCACAATATATGTCAACATAGCTCCTGGTACATGCCTTAACAACATACCATCATGCAGTATAACTTTGGCGAATAAAAGACGAGGAAAGTTCCGAAAAAATACGAAAATTAAACATTGTGTCAGACATGGTGATGATGATAACGGTTGGCGTGTATAAGAGTGTGTGTACTCTGAGAGATGATGAGATCCTTACGTATAAAGGACGAAATGTGCCCATGTTTTGCCAGCACATATTTTTGCCAATAAAATTGAGAATATTTTCCCGTCTTTGTGAATTTCCAACGAAATCGATATTTGAAGCTGTCGGTCGGTCTCCAACCAGTGTTTTATTTAGCCGGAAAGTCGAGAATCCAGAAAGTCTTATCACTCGGAAACACTGGTTCATTCTCTAATCCACTTCGGTTATGCCATTTCCTAGGCCAAAATATATCCATTCCCAGAATGCGAACATCTAATGAGAAATATGACAAAATGAGAGTTATGATGATTTAAATTGGCTAGATTTGTAGGGTTTACCGACCCCACAAAAAATGGCAAACGCGACACAACATGTCAAAATAAATTATGTCATGTAATAATGTCTACAAAGGATATACATGATAACAGCAGCAGAAAATTACCCCCCAGTCATAGTTTTGATCCCCAGGCATAAGCCTTCGTCGTCGGCGTCGGGTCAATTGCCAAATAACTCAGCCATAGCAACCGGGGATGCGGTCTGGAAATATGCGATAATATTTTTTTCAATTTAATCGAAAACCATTTCCATAAATTCTCCTTTTGGCTTATTATTTTTTTTTTATTTATAGCCAGTATTAGATATAATAGACATGCGTGTCTGTCAAATTAATTTAATAAAGTTCTTTCTCTCAAATCCAAACAAACATTAAAAATGTTGTTAAAAATTGACTCGTGTGAATTGGAAAATATGTAGTTCTATAAACAATTTATTAGTTCACTGTTCTGATTGTTTCTCGTTATTCAACTGTCCACTTTTCTTATTATTTATTCAAGGGAACAAACAGAAACACCACGTGGTATATGTTTGCCAACAAAATAAAATACTTTGAAGGTTTATGCTTCAATCATCTGATTTGATGTGCAAAAAGTCGTCGACTGTATATGTGCGGGGGGAAGCGAAATGAAAACCATACGGCGAAACACAGACATAATTCACCTTGTTATCCCCCTACCAGTGCTTTTTAATTTAAATTTATTCCATCCCTATAATAAATTTTTTACAACTCACCTCTACATAGGCAACGAGTCGCGCAATATTTCCACCAGAATGCTCCATCTTTTTTGCGGTTCGATCCGAACGAGCCAACATAAGAAATTTATGGCGGCTACCATCCCTTCGATTTTTCCCATTACCTACCACCAGCTCCTCTTGCTTCTCATCTCTACCTCCAAGTAGTCAATGTGTACACAAACTGTACCTATGATGAAGCGGAGAGAGAGCGTTGAGTTGAAAAGGAAAGGTTCCTTGTTAAACAGTATAAGATTTGTGCGGAACGGAGAAGGGGAGCCCACAACAACCGAAAACTTTTCATTCATACCGATCGGACGCCGCCACTCGACCGTGAGCTTTCCTCCTTCTCTTTATAACCACGACTGGACGGACAGGAAAAGGAACAACAACTGGGAGGTAAAGTGGTCGTTCTGAAGATTAGTGCACAGAACCGTATGTACTGTATTCGTTAATCTAATATAAGAATACCAGGTGAGGACGAACGAAGGGCTATTTATAGAACACCACTCTCCACTGCATATAAATGAGTGTTTGTGTTTTGTTCGGTTCGGCTATTAAACGGCTTTTTTGTGTTGTTTTATTTATTTAATTAAAGATCGTCCTTACCGGGGCAATTAACCTGAGCTAACTCTCCTCTGATTTATTTGTTGCTCGCCGCGCTGTAAACTCTTTGTTGACTTCCGTTAGGAAGAACCAATGAGAGGACTAGTTTCCCTCACTTCCAGAGTAGGTTAAGTACAACCATTGTCACTATTTCAATTAAATCTAAACCAAGAATCCATTACGGAAATGTTGTCTCAGTAAAGAGAAATCAGTACACAAAAAAAATTTCCTAAATAAAAAGGGATATTTTACTATATTTTAAGTATGTATAAAATTGTACAATANCGAGAGGACTAGTTTCCCTCACCATCAGAGTAGGTTAAGTAAAACCATTGTCACTATTTCAATTGAATCTAAACCAAGAATCAATTACGGAAATGTTGTCTCAGTAAAGAGAACTCATTACACAACAATTTTTTCAGTCATCCAATATTCCGAAATAAAAAAGGATATTTTATTATATTTTAAGTATGTATAAAATTGTACAATATCTTCCATAAATTGGCGGAATAAACAATTTCGGTGAAAGAAATGATTATAATTGGAGACAGAGAGTTGCACCCTGCGGGGTGCCCCAACGCAACGTCTGTCTGAAGGGTATGAAAAGCAGATAAGGACAAAAGTTAAATGAGGTGATTTCGGGATTATTTATGTTGATTTGGCACGACAAACTTTTTGGTTCCAGTTAATCAGGAGTTGTAATTGTTATGATTAAGGCAACCACCTCTATAAAACAAATTGTTTGGATTTTCAATCTCATAATTTGTTATCAACTGAATTGGAAAATTAGACCCATCCACCCCAATGTCTTGAAGCGGCAGAGACAATTGCGGAAAGCAATAAAATGTAATTTTTAGAACGATCCAGCGACTTTGGAGCTTGAAAAAAATCAATAGCAATTTCTGGCAGACGTTTCCCAAAAGTAGTGTGCTCTTCTCCCAGGAGACGACTTGTCTTGGCCCGTGTGATGAGAAAGTATGGCAACGGATGATGTTGAGATTTCGGAGGCGGTTTCCATTTCATCCATTTTTCTTGTCCTATCCCTACACATTTGCCATTTCGTGTTTCGCTTTTTATTTATTTATTATACCGGATCCGATATAAATACACAATTTTTCCCAGTAATTTACTGATAACACTACAATATAAATTTTTATTAGAAATTTTCGATTTTTCCCATTCTCATTTCCCATTTTCGGCACACAGATATTGTATGCCATGTAGGATTTTGCCGCCAATTTCTTCCTTTCATTGTATGTGCCCTGACGCCATCCATTGCCATTTAATTCTTCCACTATTCCACTCGTGTGACGTATTAATTTCAATTTGAAAGGACTCAAAGAAATTCGCCTCTTTTCAATGTGAATGACGACGACGTATTCTTATATTTTATACGGGTGTATGAATAGAAGAGCTTTTGTAAATACAGGTATGGGCCACTGATGTTGGCAATTTCAGAACCGTCCGTCTGATTTTGGGAAAAGACGGAGAGCTAGCTGTTCCATTGAGGGGAAGACGACCTCCCATAACCTCTTTTCCTTTCTACCTCCTTCTCTTCCTTCCTTCTATTTCTCGCAATATCGGACTTTGCAGAACCGGAAATAATTTTTGCCAGAGTATGGTCTCCAATTGGACGTCAATTTGTCTGGATGCTGTTCGGAATGTTCCACCGAGGAAATAAAATTATATCATGACCCTTTCGGATTTCTTTTTAAATTATTGAAAGTGCCACCACTTTTGAATCGACGGCTGTCTTTTGCAACAAATTGCATGGATAAATCTTTACGATTGGCATCGATGTCCCATTGTATTTTTGGCCATGCAATTTCGGTCCCGCTCTCCAATTTATAGACTATTTCATGACTTTCGGTCCACCACAACTATTTTTCAAAACATAATACTCTCTGACCAAGGACGAGTGCTTTGAACAGCAGAAGAAGATTCCATTCCGGATGGCTCTTGGCAACCAAATTAATTTTCTTAATTTGCTCCATACCATCGGTTAATATATAGCCAAATGTTTCGCAAGAATGTTGGCAAGCATTCAGTTTCGCAAAGCTCCCGCACATAACAGAATGTGATTTGTGGTCATGAGTTTTATAAGTGATATACATTTAATAGAGAATTCTGAGAAAAGAGAAAATGTGAGAGATTGGCATTATTAATTTTAATTAATCACCGTTATTTAACTGTTCCCTTTTGCTTTAACTTCATATATTGTTTTCACTATCTAATAATGAAGACATTCAAATATATGTAGTACTAAAGATTACTCCATTTATTTTATGGAAAAAACGAGAATTATATTAATTAAATTAAAAATTAAAACTGTAATGAAAAAATTATAACAGATCTTAGTTAATGCTAATTTCATTTTTAATTGAAGATGGCTCTTCTATTAAGTAATATGTTATATATAGCCCATATGGTACTATTGCGATAATCTGTCAACAGGATGAACATTCTTAGGGAGAATAATTTAATGTTCNCTGTAATAAAAAAAAATTATAACAGATCTTAGTTAATGCTAATTTCATTTTTATTGAGGATGGCTCTTCTATTAAGTAACATGTTATATATAGCCCATATGGTACTATTGTGATAATCTGTCAACAGGATGAACATTCTTAGGNATTGAAGATGGCTCTTCTATTAAGTAATATGTTATATATAGCCCATATGGTACTATTGCGATAATCTGTCAACAGGATGAACATTCTTAGGGAGAATAATTTAATGTTCCATCAAATCAAAACAACATCATAATAATTTTTCCTAAAATGTATAAATCCATTCAGCTTAGTCGTATAATCCACTTTAAAACGAACCGAAAAACATACAAAACATTGATCGGAGTTTGATGTGAATTCCGATTTTATAAAGGGCTGTAAANGGAGAATAATTTAATGTTCCATCAAATCAAAACAACATCATAATAATTTTTCCTAAAATGTATAAATCCATTCAGCTTAGTCGTATAATCCACTTTAAAACGAACCGAAAAACATACAAAACATTGATCGGAGTTTGATGTGAATTCCGATTTTATAAAGGGCTGTAAAATGGCGATTAAATCCGCGGCTGGATGGCGGCATTGTGGAGGCGAAAGCTCTGCTATTTCTATGCATATGTGAATTTTCGGCGAATTAGACATTTTATTACTTGTTCCAAGACATTAAACATTATTACAATATCTATGATTCTTTGATTTTCCATTAAACTGAGCCCCTCTTTTACAAATCCGAGCCGATTCGTTTGTTCAAAGCGGAATGATCTCGAAGGTTTAATTTAATCAAATTAGAGAATATTTTAAATTTATTTTGTCGGGTTTTAATTTATTTTATGGGACCCAATTTTTCCTCTTTATCTCTTATGGCCTTACCTGGATCGTATTCAAATTAAATCGGCCCAGAAAAGAGAGTCCGAATCGATAACTCTTTTTTTGTAAAGCGGTGCGGACAGTTTGCCAGAAAACACGCACGCATCTCTATACGAGAGACAGCTTTTTGGCCAGTCAGCATCACCTGAGTTGTTGGGATGAGAATTGGGGGCCTCCATTTGAAAGATTATTAAGTGGATCGATGGCCATTAACAGAGCAAACGGAGAATTTGAATCAGAAAGAAACGGAATCGATTGAAATATTTTAATTTTGTGATAAAAATCCATTTATCGGAATCCGATTCCACATTTTGTTATAGCTTGTGAATGGGATGGACATGGGACAAGCAATGCCGACCTGCTTCTGGCCATTTCATTATATGTATTGCCTGCCCTGTCTCCATACATATCTCGCGTTTTTGTCAGCTCACCGTCCACTATTATTAAATGATATAATTACCGGTCCAGGTAGATAACCAAGGCGTCCAGAGAGGCAAATGTATTTAACTGGGAGAGAAGATCAGAAAGCCGAACGCCGATATTTCTGCTCCACTTAAGCTTTCAATTATTAATTAAAGTTGTGGTATTTAAAAATCTGGAAATGGTTTTCAATCCATTCTACAACGATATCTGTTCCTATTCCAATCCCGCCCTCATGTCCGTGAAAAAAGGATTAAAATGTTAATTTATTATGGTCTAAATCGATTTCGTGTCTTATATAATA
>JXOV01021293.1:0-12139 GCA_001014945.1 Clogmia albipunctata
TGTCTAAAATAAAGAAAATTAATTAATTATTCGCCTAATAAAATCGATATTATCGAAAATGTTAATAATATACTAAACACACAAAATATTTACCAATTTTATATGTATTTTATATAACATAAGTTATACTCAATTGTTAAGTGCTTGGGTATATATTTGCATTGGACTTATTACTCGTATCATCAACTATATCGACATATGTTTAGAGAATTTCGTGTACGATACTATTTAGCCTTAAATATAATATTGGAAATGTTATCATACTATTGTTAAGTTTGTAGACAAATTTATTCCCATATTTGTTGCCTCTAATAAAGAATATCTATGAGAAACTCTATTACTATCTTTGAAAAAATAAAAACTCTATAAAAGTTTAGATTTATTGAAAATAGCTTTTTGTTTCACAAGGGTGTAAAAAGAGCGGTTTTTAAACAAGTGTGAAATATGAACCGTTAGGTGAGTTTTTATTTGTCTCCAAGTTGAAAAACGGATTTTACCACCCGAGCAGGATATAATTATTTTTGCACTTTCCCAAAAAAAATTCACGTAAAACTAAATTTAAATAAATTGGCAGTTACATCGGTCTCTATTTGAACGGTTATTTCACCGTTATAACGGCCTGTATTCAAAACTGTCCAGTTTTTCCTCAAAATGGAGCCGAAATTTGACTCTCAAATTTATTTGTAGATTTATTGATTCCTTTTTTTCACTCGTAAAATAAAAATTTATAATTTTCACTAGTGCGGAAAGTGACACATTATGAAACTCAAATTGATGTCGATAAGCTAACCTTTCGATACGAAAGTGCTAAAACACCGTTTGAATCCTTTTATTTAATTAGAAAAATGAAGAAAATTTTTAAAATATATTTTCTGTATTTAATTGCAATTTGAAAGAGCCTTAGTTTTCAAAACCTTAAAATCTCTATTGTCTTCAATTCAATTTAAGTTTAAAAAAAACACATTTATTTAAATATAATTTTTTAAATAAATTTTTAAAATTTGTTTTATATATTTCTTAATTTATTATAATCATATCGAGCGCTGGACCGATATTTGTCAAAAATAGGACAACTCTTTGTGTATGATTGATATCATAATATTATTAACTTAAAAGCATGACTTTATTCATTCCCAATACACAGTACGTATTAATGACGCTTTTGATGGCAATTCATTATGCGCAATGTCAATTGATGTCATAATTTTGCATATATGTTCGTGTTTCATCAAGAATGTTCTACCTTTTTTGTTATTTTAAAAAAACTCATAATCCAATTCAAAATCAATCTAAGTAACCAATTTGCTTCATTTACAGAACTGACAATTTATTTACAACAAAAGGTGGTCCTTTGATTTTTAAATTGAAATTGTGTCCTTAAACTGGAATCTGAAGATGTATTCTCAATAAAATAATGGCAGTTATCAAATTTTTTATTAAACTTTTTTGAAAATTGAGTTATAGCAAAATTTTAATTTAAAACTATTGATTTGTGTAATGAGATTGGTTTAAAGTAAAATATATTTAGAATTTCAGTACATTATCATTACTTCCAGCCAAAAAATTTCCTTTTTTTATGGTGATGCTTTAAAATTTTTTATTTATTTTTTAACAACATTCTTAGTTTTATAAAATGTAGCATTTTTTTATAACTTTTTTCCCATAATTCCTTTTGATGGGTATCTCGTGTTTTGAGTAAAATATTGTAATATAGATATTTTTAAAAGAATCTAAAATTCTGTATAAAATTATATTTAGAACCATTATTTTAATTTCCGTTTACATTATTTCCAATAAATTATTAAACCATATGTTTATTGCAAATATATTGAAATGTGAATGGTATTTATAGGAATATTTAAATATTTATTGGACAAAAATATCTAAAGAAAGTATTTAAATCTCTAGATAATACAATAATTTTATTTTATAATTCCAAGAAACTGAAATATGTTGAAAATGGCGAAATAATTGAATTAAAAGCAGCTAAAAATTAGCACGATTTAATTGACACGGATTTTCAATGTTTGTTTTGTTAAAGTGTCGGAAAACGGGGGACAATGTCATCTGAAGACCGACCGTCGTTCAGATTCAGTCCCGAGCTCCGTAAATAACTGGTAGCAGTGAATTTGTCAAGTGTTTGGCGCGGCAAAGATCAAACCGGTCAAGAAACTGAATCACTTTTTCAACATTTCTAGACTTCTCTCTCTTTGCTAGTATTATTTCAAAAGCCTTGCCGGTTATCAGCAGTTCCCGCCTTTCTTTGGATTTACGGCGAGAGCGCGCACAGAAATCGTTTTCGGATATCTAAACTGAGTCAATTCAAGTGCTCAAACTTATTATTTTGAACAAACACAATGCATAAATAAACATAAATAGAGAAATGCGGTGGGCCGAGGAGAGAAAGAGGAAAAAAACCGAACGATATTGGAAATTGAAACCGTTAAAGACGGCTTTGTTCAAAGAAGAAGCGCGATTTACAGGAGAAAGATCCACCGCACAATCCACTTCACTTGAGAAAAGTCACATAATGCTGCTTCTTCCCCCAAAATCTCAGCCACAAAATCAATACTTCTTTCTTTTTATTATAGAGGATCGCAATGCGATAGATAGGTATAATTGATATTTTTAAAAATTTAAAGAAGCCTGAAAATTTCGAATTTTTATTTCACTAGTGAAAAAAAGAATGTCATAAATTAACTAATAAATTTCAAACTCAAAATGTAGGCGCCATTTTGAGGAAGAAACTGTACATTCAGGCCGTTATAAAGGTCAAATAACAAACCGTTCAAATAGAGACTGTTGTAACAACCAATTTCTTTCAAATAATGAGCCTGTCACACTGAAAAATCATGAGCAGTAAAAACAATAATATCTGCATTTTATTAGCAATCGACTGCAACTTTAAAAATTAAAATAGGGCAAGTATTAAAGCCGCTATGACTGTTTGAAATTTAGAACGTTATTCAAAGTACCGTTATTTGTTAATAAAAACACAGATTAAATAGATATAGCAGTTAATCGATAATTTCGATTTTTAAATAGCGGCTCGACGCCTATCGGTTTTTATATTTTTATATATAATGAATATTTTTAATGACACAGGTGCCAGGCTCATAAGATTAACGCGATTTTTTTAGGAAAGTGTAAAATTTTTTTTGCACTTCAGTATCGAAACATACGATTTTCGATATCCATTTGAGTGTCGTAATGTTTCAGTTTATGGCACTCACTGAAAATTTTGAATTTTTATTTCACTGGTGAAAAAAATGTCATAAACTATCCAACATATTGGTTTCAAAGTCAAAATTTGGTCGCCCTTAAACTACACAAAATATTGGTCTCGGCTATGCCATAGGACCATGATTATGCTGCAACGTTTGCTGTTTTAAAATTTTAATATTTCAACAGTCATCTACTAATTTTGGCTATTTTTGTTCGATTTTTGGCACATTACGTAGATATTAGAGATAAATCTGCTTAACTGTAATGTAAGTAAATTATAGTAATAGTCTTATATTGCTTTAAATAGAAATTTTAACCCTCGCCTCCGGCTCGAATGTTTCACGCTCGTTTCAATCGTTAATAAACAGTTGACTAGTCAACTGTTCTCGCAGCTTTTGTATGTGTCATTTTTTCAAACGGAAATTGAATAAACCTTTATTTTTTATACAAATAGAAATCAGTAATTTGAATTTCCTAATTTATGTTTTAAATCTAATTGTTGTATTTAAGGTCTCTTTAATGTTACTTGAAGTTGCTATCAATAGGGTTTTTGGGGCCTTGCAGCCATATCCAGAACTGAAAAATTTGGAAAACATTACCCTAGATAAACTCAAAATACAAAACACAGAGAGAGATAGAGAGAGAAGACAAATAATTGGAATTGACGGTCAAGAAAAGGTTTGCTTTGAAATTGTTTAATTACACGGGTACATTGGCTTATCGGCTGTGTTGATCAACTGAGAAACACCACCATTGACTGACTGACTGAGTGACTATAGAGCAGCAGATAATATACAAAAGAAGAAAAAAAATCGCAAACAGGAATAGTTAAAAATCTAAAACAAATTCCGCTGAAACTGAAAGTAAAGCGCATTGAACGAGCACTTGGCTTCATTTTTTGCCTCCTCAAAGCTGCGCTCCGTTTATCGCTCATAGTAGGCTCTGTGCGTTTCTGCACGTGTTTGTGCGTACGTGTGTGTGTCGCTGCCGGTATCTCTCTGTTTTGTGACAGACACAGAATGGAATCAAAAGAAATCCGCCGCCATCAGCGGACAAGTGAAAATATGTTAGAAAATAGCTTATCAATAACAACAAATCTCCGCTCGATTGTAGAAAAATACACAAACCAGCACACACACCACGCAAGGAACGGGTAAATAGACGCGCACCCATAAACAAACTCGACAGAACAAGTGCAATTAATTTTTAATTATGTCATAATATTACCTCCATTCAACAGCTATCAAAGGCCTTCTCTTCCACAATCACTACTAATCAATCGATAAAGAATAGAGTTATAAAGACTATTTAGAATAATTTCGATACAGATTTAAATATTTTGAGATTATCTTTTAAATATTCAATAACTTACACCCAATTATTCAAATAACATATCTAAGAAATATTTCTTTGTTTTTTTACATTCATGAAATAATAAATTAATAATTAAATTGAATAGTGCCAAATTTCCCGAATGCCTAATTAAATTTTGCATTTCTTTTTAATTGTTTTTTTTTTCAGTTTAGGGGTTTTCTAATGATTATTAATATACGTATATCTACTAAAAAATTTCAATCATAGTTAAATTGAAGGAATAAGATAAAGTGTAAGGCTTTTATGGATTTGAAGCACATTTAATCCTAACAGTGTGAATTTGAAAAATATTATTTGTATTATAACTACTTTAACTTGTGTAGTACTGCACTAGTGCATATTAATCAAGGTTATTTAAGAATAAAGTCGTACGGATTTTCTTTTGAGGTTGTGGAAGTCCGTTTGAGACAGTAGTGCTAAACCGTGAAAAATGAAAGGCAAATATTTGGCTGGAAGTAATGGAAATATACTGGAAATCTAATATATTTTACTTGAAACCAATACCATTACACAAATCAATGGTTTTAAATCAAAATCTTCAAATTTAAAGAAGGTTTAATAAAAAATGTGATATTATTTTATTGAGGATGCATCTTCTGGATTCTGTTTCATTATTTTTTTATGGACAAAATTTCAATTTGAAAATCAAATGACCTTTTATAACGACATTGTGTTATAAACCGATGTTTGGAAGTCGCCAATTCTGTAAATGACTTTGGTAACTATGATTAATTTTGAATTGGGCTATGAAATTTATATGAAATCTATATGAAATTTCCAGTCACAATAGCATTTAAAACGAGGACGGGCTGGAAGAAGTCAACAACTTTCTTTAACCATTTTAACACACAATAATATTACCTTAGATACTTACACTTACTTAATTACGTTAAAAGTCTTTTATCACTCAATTTAAAATAATTTTCTTGAATCTAGCTCACTAGCTACTTATCAAAAAAATTGTTTGACAGAAGGGGGATGACGTATTACAACAACAATCGGTATGACTGATTATATTCAGCGACTTTGGTATTAAAATTTTCTTCTCTCATTTTTACGAACGCTTTCCACCGTATTCTGTTTTGCTCCATATTGGCTCCATCCTCTTCCATCCAGATCCTGCTGGAGCATACATCTCCAATTTTGTTTTGGCCTACCCACCTTACGTTGGCCCTGGGGCGTCCACTGTTCCCGTCGCCGTAATGTGTGGCCAATGAATTGCCACATTCATTATGATACGACTTACTTTAATCATATTTTTAGATGATACTTAAGTTTTAAAGGAAAATAACAATATCTGTCCGTGCCCATAGTTTCTTAAACGTTCTTTAAATCGCTTGAAAAATGATTTACTATAATGACGTCATTCTTATCGGTTTTTTCTTCGTTTTTATTGATTATAGATTCGGAGAGTGAATCGGGATCGCACAAAAGCATCCGGGAGAAGAGGTCAGGAGGACCAACAGGTGATGGAAAACCAACGAGAGTTCGGACTGTTCTCAATGAGAAACAATTGCACACCTTAAGGTGAGTTTACTTTTCTTTTAATTTAAATTTGATCACATTAATTAATTACCTTGTTTTTGCACACCTTTCGGAAGACATACTTTTTTAGTTTAATCCTTATTTGTAATTACCAAGGTACATTAATCATTTCCTTTGCGTTATCAAAAAAACAACGGGTTTGACGACTTGATTAATGAAAGGTTGCAAATTAGCTCATTAAATTGGGAAGATCATCATGTTGTCAGTTGTCACTGTCTTATTTAACAGGCTCAAGATACATTGTGTTTGTTTAATAAATATTTCTGTTATAAGAATTAAAAGCTGAATATACATATCAGATATAAAGCTTGATATTGTATGATATTAGAGTATGATAAGTATTTTTATAAATTTTATTTAAGCTTCAAGGTTTCCAATTGATTTAAAATTGTTTTTATGCATTTTTACATAAATAACATAACATTTTACATAAAATTCGTATTATGACAATAAAATTTGTTCTGTCATAGTGGTTTTTGTATAGTATAAGCGCTTTAAAGAATTATTTAAAGCTTGGATAGAGAGTCAAAGAGATAAATCGGATCTTTCTATAATGCCAGTAATCTGATGCTATTCAATGACAGTTATGGAAAAGGGATGGTCTTTTCGCAGTATGTGTGTTCTGTTTCGGTGTCAAAAGCCTGTCAATAAATAAGCTCTGTATAGAATCATCATATAGAGACCACGAACTTAAATGTGCGTTTTTTTTTTCTTATAAATTTCCCATTTCACTTGTTTAAGGACGCTATTTGTTTTTGTTAATTGGAGCCATTAAAACCCCGCTTTTGATAATTTTTATTAATTGATTTAGTTGTTTGCATCTTATTAACGTATGTAATACCTTTTACTTGTAAACTTAACTTCATTCAAATTCACCAGTTTCTACTGTATGTGTATTTCAATATAATGTATTTATCAAAAATAGACATATGGAACTCACTCTTCCGACTTCCCGTCTTCTGTCTAGGGTAAATTCCATACGAATCCAAGAGTTAACGAAAGAATCTTTCGGTCAACCCTATTAATTTATCAATTTGTCTTTATTGTTATTCGGTTTATCTTGATGCATTGGCATACACCGAGCTGTAGGCAGAAGAAGATATTCGACAAAAATTAAGTCGTGGAACTGCAAAAATCTTTATTATTTTACGTCGATATGCTCTCCTTTTAATAAACCATTTGATTTACCTATTCCCAACTTAAGAAAATATTTCATTTTATTCTCTGATAAATACAAATTTAATAAAATTTCCCACCATATTTTGATAAATTCATATGTATTTTATATAAAAATATGGAATTAATTATTTACTTAAAGACAACTAATATTCGAGAGAATTAAGTTGTGAAAACAAGTGCAATATGGACCAGAACAATGTTAAGCAAACAAACTGATTTCATCAATTAGTGGTCCGGGTTTCGGAAGGCGCTTGATCCAAATAGCACTAATTTCCAAGTCAAATAAACAATTTGGGAAGTTCTCATGACATCTTTTGTTTCAGTCATGGGAATTGGGCAAGTCATATGTTTACTAATCGATGATCGTGCTCATTCCGAAAGTGATCGTGGCTTTTTAGGCGATCTTATTGATCTTGTTTCCCATCGCGGATTCGACGCTAATCGTGCTAAACACTTGAAAGCAGCTCTAATTTCTTGTGATAATTTTTTTAATTATCGACTTGAGGCATTAATTACACGAGACTAACTCGAAAACAAATTCAAATTTTTTTTAAAACAAATTTCTTAGAAATATGATGAAATTTTTTATGATTTTTTGAGTGAATTTTTTAGCATTGATCAATGTCAACTTTTTCATAATAATTTGTGTTCAAAGCTTTTGATTATCATGGATTTCGCTAGTTTTTAATACAGTTAGATCTTGGTTCGAAAACACATTTACAATAATAAATTTATAAAGCATTTCAATATTAATCACAAATTTTAGTTTAAAATGAAATTGTCTGGGAAAAATCCTTTTGCAAAATGATTTAACTTTTTCTTCATTCTTCTTTTCCCTAGCTTTTTCTCCCTTTTCAGTTGGGGTCGGCTTTCCTATTAAACAATCTCCATTCCTTTCTGGTCTAAGTTGTGTACTCTTCCAAATTTGCGGACTATCGTCATCCATTTTGATTTTGTCTTCCTGGTTTTCTAAACTTCTCTTCGATCTGAAGCATCATCTTATGACATATTAGTCTGTTTTCCGTCAGTTTGTCAACAATTGAAGCTACTCCAAACTACCTCTGACTCTTCTGTTTTATATTCTGTGCAGATATTTTTTAATTCCGAAACCAGTACCATATCATCCGCATACAGAATATTCCACGAAGTGTCCCTTTGCTCCGTGGAATATCATCAGCAAAGAGACAATCCGTGGAATAATTTGTATGCGGATGATGTTAACATGCAGTTAGATAGTCAATTACCAAGTTGAACAGTTTTAACATAATTTTATTTAAATCTTATTCTTAGCTACGTATATTTCGTTTAAAAAATACATCAAATTGACAATTGAAAAACTATCAAGATTGCCAAATTTCATCAGTAAAAATTTAAGGCTATAAACGCACCTACAATTCTTTTTTATCTTTGGAACCAGACTTCGCACGACCTTCAAATTTACACACAATATTACTCTTACAAACTTACAATTGTATATTAAAAATTTAATTGATTGGCAATTAGTTGCATATTTTTCACGAAATTGAGAAGAAAAAAAACATTAAAACGCACATAGTTCATTAGTCGGTAGTCCCTCCATACACTCAGAATTTTTAATGTGATATGTAGATTTCAAACAATTATTCCAATAAAAATCACTATTTAACACTTCTTTATAGAGATTTGAATAGCTTAATTGGTAAATTGATGATAATTAAATTTGAGGATACAGGTTCGATGCTCATTAAATTTTGTAAGAATTTTTAAAAAATATGTGTTTCTTTTTAATTAATAGTTAATAATATTAAATTTTAGAAAATTGGAATAAAATTTTACTTCAATGAAATTTGTGTCCTTCGATCAAATCATGTAAAAAATTACACTTATGGCAGGAAAATTTTTTGAGTACACGTAAACTGTGCCTCATTAGTCAGCGTTATAAACGCACCCACTTTATTTGTACTACGGAGTATATATTGAACAATGAGGGTTTAGTTAGACAATCCGAAATATATTCAGAATATAGAACTTATATAGACATAAATTAAAAAAATATATTTTTTTTTGTATTTGTATTTAAAATAAAAAGTATCGTTTAATATTTGGCCTTTAAATATATAAGTTTTATTTAAATTAAATGATTGATAAGCATATTAAACACTATGAAATGGATTAGATAAATTCATAATATTATTGTGACCCAATTATAGTTCGAAAAATCCAAATGAGAAGAGAGAAAAAAATTACACAATACACCCCCTGGAAATACTGAAGTTCTGGATATATTTTAAGACTTAACCAATACTATTACGAAAATCAAAGTTTTTGAATTAAAATTTTCTTCAAATTCAATACCCATAAGTCTCACAATATCTAGCAAAGTTTGTTATGAAAATAAAAAAAAACATGATTCTTAATAAATACATGAAATACTAACTTCTTTAAGCTATTATTTGCAATTATTTATTATTTAAAAAAAATAACAGTACAATTTCTGCGTATATTCCTAATTTAAATTATAAACCCATTGAAATAATATTGTTGAGGTTAAAAGACTTTATCTAAAACTCTTTTCTGTTCGATTTATTCTTGCAGAACATGCTACAACGCGAATCCGCGGCCCGACGCCCTGATGAAGGAGCAACTGGTGGAGATGACGGGCCTATCGCCGCGGGTAATACGGGTCTGGTTCCAGAACAAGCGCTGCAAAGATAAGAAGAAGACGATCCAGATGAAGCTGCAAATGCAACAGGAGAAGGTAAGAAGCGAGGAGTGCAAATTGATTTGGAATCGTTTTAATTAATCGCAAAGCATGATGGATTCTTGATAGGATGGCCGTAAGATGGGCTACGGAGCGATGCAGGGCATCCCGATGGTGGCCAGCTCCCCGGTGCGCCACGACTCGCCGCTCAACCTCCACGGCCTCGAGGTCACCGCGTACCAGCCCCCGTGGAAGGCCCTCTCCGACTTTGCCCTCCACGCCGACCTCGACAACAACGGCGCCGTCAACCCCCACACGCCAGCCTTTCAGCATCTCGTCAATCAGGTCAGTCAAAAATCGGGAATGAAATTTTTTAGAAAGATTACTTCTAATCCATTTTCCTAAGTCAATTACTTTTAAATGTTGTCTAAAGATTATTTTCAAAAATATAAATTTCAATAGTTATTTAAACAACTTGTGCGGAAAAAAACACAATAACATGAGTAAAGATCGAGCAAAATGAGTTTTCTAAAGATGAAAAAAATCCCTTTTAATTCCTGTAAGGAACATGGGGAGTCTAGACCAAGCAAAATTTTTACAGTTGGTCATTAAATGGGGGAAAATTTAATAAATCATGTCCTACTTTATTGTATTGAAAAGTAAAATGTCAAAATATATTTTCTATCAAGACTATTAAGATCTTATGATTTTTTGTAATTGAATATTAGTACAAAGTATTAATTTTGTGTATTTACGCGATTTGTGATTGT
Source organism: Clogmia albipunctata (assembly GCA_001014945.1). Taxonomy (NCBI): domain Eukaryota; kingdom Metazoa; phylum Arthropoda; class Insecta; order Diptera; family Psychodidae; genus Clogmia; species Clogmia albipunctata. The sequence goes on from JXOV01021293.1 coordinate 10,774, forward strand.
CTGAATAATGCATAACTAAATACTGTACGTTTATGAAGGTGTTTATAAAGGAAACATTGGCTACTACTACTACTTTTTTTAAATAGAATTGCATAATAGTATATTTCGATACAATCCTGTAATAACCGATTTCACATGTGTATCGAACGCTATTTTGTGTAATTCTGAAAAAAAATACCAATTAATCGATAATTAAAAATAAAAACTGTTCGCACCGGTTTTTTTAAATTGTGGAACAAGTGTGTTAAATTTGCGTTAAAAATAGGCTATTTTCGAGTCGGAATTGCACAATAGTTATTTGTGCTACAAGGGTGTAAAGTCAACTGTTTTTNTTCTGAAAAAAAATACCAATTAATCGATAATTAAAAATAAAAACCGTTCGCAGTGCCTTTTTTTCAAATTGTGGACAAAATGTGTACAAGTAGCACAGTGTGTTTAGAGTGAGATGAGAATACTTACAACGAAATGGTTTTGACAACATAATGTTATTTCATTAAATTGGTGACAATTTGCGTGCAAGTTTTGAATTATTTCAGCACTCCGTAATGAAAAGTAAACCATTACAGAACCAATTTGCGGAAAGAAAATTCTACTTTTCGATACGGAATTGGANGCACAGTGTGTTTAGAGTGAGATGAGAATACTTACAACGAAATGGTTTTGACAACATAATGTTATTTCATTAAATTGGTGACAATTTGCGTGCAAGTTTTGAATTATTTCAGCACTCCGTAATGAAAAGTAAACCATTACAGAACCAATTTGCGGAAAGAAAATTCTACTTTTCGATACGGAATTGGAATAAAATAAATTTATATCCATTTTTATTTTATGTTTTATCTACCAAACTAATATTTAATAAAATTTATTGGATTCGTACTTTTAAAATAAAAAATTTCAGAAAAATTAACAAAATATGACCACACAAAAAAAATTCTAAAATATTTTTTTAGTTTAAACACTTTATAAAGTGTTTCATAGTTANATAAAATAAATTTATATCCATTTTTATTTTATGTTTTATCTACCAAACTAATATTTAATAAAATTTATTGGATTCGTACTTTTAAAATAAAAAATTTCAGAAAAATTAACAAAATATGACCACACAAAAAAAATTCTAAAATATTTTTTTAGTTTAAACACTTTATAAAGTGTTTCATAGTTATTAATAAAGATCAGTCAAAATTAGGTTCTTAATTTTAAGAGTAATAAAATTTCCCAATTTACAAAATTTGGTTTTATAAGAATTACTTTTTTTAACACTTTATATGAATTATTTTTATATTGAATTATGAAATACATATCATATATCGAACCTCTCGAATGGCTACGAACGACTACTTAAACTATGTGCAAGAGAGGG
>JXOV01021308.1:0-17765 GCA_001014945.1 Clogmia albipunctata
TATAATTCTTAGGTAAAGTATACAACAAAAATTATATGTAAAAATTAGATGCAAATACGTTGATAGGCTTCGCGGAATTGTAAAAAAACCAATAAATGCACTTGTTTCATTGGTCAGCGTCATATACGCACTGTCCTTATCTCCACTATGGGGTATTTTATTAATAATATTATGATGTGGATAGTTAGACATTCCGAAATTTTAAAGAATTTCGAAAAATTGGAAAGCTATGCCATAGTAGGCAGTTAGTAACTCTCTTTGAAAGTCTTAAAATCCTGATCTCGAATAATAGGAAAACAGTATAAAAAATTTCAGAATTTAGATAAAGTGGCGAATCCAACAAATGGCTTGAGGTATTTAAGCTAAACAATCCTATTTTAAAGATTATGAAATTCTCTACAAATTGGTCATACATCGTTTTGACATCGGACGACTGGTTTAGAATCCTAAGCACTATGAATGTAATCCAAAATTTCAGCAAATTTACTTTTGGAACAAGTATAGGGCAAAATTGAGCAAAATACACATTATATTAATTGTCCCTAATGTTCCAGAGATATCAAGGACTCGTGGGTGCGTATATAGACTTAAGTCGTGCTGTATGTATGTATATTGATTATTAAAGTTTTTATAACGTATGTTTCAATAGCTTTTTCAATTGATTTAATTTAAATTTGAGTGAACAAAAAATTCATTATACTAATTTAAGAGTTTATTTAAATTTATTTCACTAAATACTTTAACCTAAATCAATTGTTTGAAAAATATAATAATCAGTTGGATTAATTTCCCTGGGAATGTTTTATCTGAAAAATTTGCCAGATTGATTTATGGGAAACAGAGAATGTTGATAATTTACACAAAAATGGTTTGTCGAAGATAAATTCCCATTATTGCGAACTCACCGCACAAATTAAATTTAATTAAAAAGATAACCCGAAATCAAATAAGATTAAAAGTCAAATACAAATAGAAGAGAGACGATTTTCTTGTGGGGCCATGAGATGAGACCAGTTTAGCGGATTTTTATCTAGGATGTCAGTGAAATAAATTTGGTTCGAGGACAGCTCCTGATACAGAGCCGTGCGATCCATTGCAAAACAAAGTCCCGGGAGATAAGATAAGGCACACACAAATACCGTGAGACAAGCTGTTAATTTATGGTCGAAAGCTAAATGACAAGGGCCGACAAGGAAAGGGGAACCCTTGAGCTGCACGTTGAGCGAAATTGTTTTCTTCTTTTAAATTTAAGAAATGTGGTGCTTTAAAATAATTTTGTAGATAATTTTTAATATGAAAAATTAAAAGTACACAAGAAATAATTTAAATTTTTCAAAATGAATTCATCATATTTAATAAACTAAAGATTATATATTTGACAAATAGGGTTTAAATCCTTCAAAATTAATAGGTTCTTAAAACTTATTAATTAAAATCCTACCAAGTAATAGTATACATGAATTTCAGTGTTGAAACAGAATAATAAAAAATATAAAACAATAAAGATAAAGTTTATTTAGCTATTAATTATAGGACTTTGAGAGGCTTGTTAAAGTCGATATGACCATAAATATGCAAGACCACGAAACACACTAATAAAAAGAGAATTAATTAATTTCAATTTGGAGCCCAAAAAATAGCCCAAGAAACGACATAAATGGCAGTATAACGGTAATTGAAAATATTAATTGAAAGTGGCAATTTTAATTAATTAATTCTATTACGGTGATTAATTTGTGCTTGGGCACCGTTGATGATATAAATTGGAGCAAAAAGATGGCGGAACCCAAAATGAGGATCCACTAAACATTCTTCATCCTTCAGACAGGCATTCGCTGCTTTGTGTACCTGTCACAAAAGAGGGAATTAAGGCAATTGTATGGCTCCTCAATTCTCATGTCGACCGAATAATATTAAATTACGTTAATACCGTCCCATTAAGATTAATAATACAGCGAAATGTGGAAAAGATATAAAACTTCAAGTCTCCGTTAAGCGTCTATGGTAAGTTGAACTGCAATTTAAGGTAGAAAAAAAAACGCGAATGTAACCGACATATTTAATTGCGACTTTTTCGCAATTGTTCACTGGAGAATGCGATTTGCAATAACACAGCATACACGGGATTGAACTACATAAAAGCGACATGTTTTTCTAGAAGCTTTTCTAAGAGCTCCATAAAAGCTCCCATTATTCTCACTGGCACATGGTACGTTGAACAAAACTACCATAATTAAATGCATTCGAGCGTTTGGTGCAAATAATGATATCACACGAGAAGATGCAATTAGGAGATTTGCGGAAAATATCATTGGTACAATTGCAGTTTCACACGTTATTCCGTCTGTCCTCATTTGTTGGCCCCGAAATCTTTGTTAACTTGATCAAAGACTTTGCTCATATCTATCCATCTGTTTGTTTGTTTTAGCCCCCCACACACACTAATTGGGTTCTGGCAAATAGTCCACCACTATGAATATGTGCTATAAAATTAATTGAGCTTGGGTTTGATTGTAAAATATTTGCTCATACCATAAAAAAGTTGTTTCATTGATTTCAATATTTGGAGAGTTTGCTGTCCGTTTCATATTTTCGTATATAAATTTATATATAATCTGCCTATATAATGTACTACATATTTAAAGGGAATATTTAAAACAATCTAAAAGGTTCTCAACTGTAAATATTTCCATAAAGTTTATTTATGCGCGCACAAAATCAATTCTGTATTCGATATTAAACAATGCCGACAGCAATATGAAATATTGGCAAATTAAAAAAGCAATTTCACAACGTTGTTGTTACATAAAAGCGAAGACTACTGGAAATGAAGCCGGCAAGCTAATTGAACTTGGACCGTTTCCAATAGAGCCTTGCGGATATCATTTATTCTTAAAATCATGGCAAATAAATGACAGAACCGGATCTTCATAGGTATCCTTTTGCATATTAAAGCAAAATGCCAAGAGCGTCTGCTGGTCTCTAATCTCACAAGACATTACTTGCAATTGGATCTATCTATGTAGCTGGCTGCTTGTGGGAATGATTGATGTTCTCGCAGTATAAAAAAGGTACGATTCATCCTATTGTTCTTCTTGATGTATAAGGATATATAAAAAATGCTATAAACCTAGTTTAATAACGTCTTCCCTTCAACTTCAACTCCCACTATTCCCTACCTCCCCTCCCCTCCACTCAACTGTTTATTATGGAACCTGGGCAATGTTATTTATGTGTTTCAATCGTAAAATATTTTCAATAAACAATCATTTTTCTTGTTAGTACATTGGACAAAGTGTATAGAGTTTGTTTGGAAAAATAAGAGAAGAGAGAGCACGTTCCATTTCGTTAATAATAAAATCAATAGATGCTTCGTCTGTTATTTCTCGCAAAATAAAATATGCAGTCCTCGAAATGAGAATGGGGAAATGGGCATAAATTCTGCCCACCATTAATATCCAAACGGAAATAAATGTATTCAGGAATACTGGTGGCTTAATCTGAATTTTGGGCGCGTGTAGGTTTCCCAATTTTCCTTTCAAAACACAACATAATAAAACACCCAGTTTTATCACCTGTTTCAACTCTGTGAAGGATAAAACGAAGTGAACTTTCCATCGACAATAGATTACATTATCGATATTGGTGGCAAGTGGTGAAGATTATTGGGTGATTTAGGACCAAATATATACCCGCATTAGGAGAATTGTTATGTTGGAAATAGTCTCCAATGTAAAGCTTGTTCATGTAAACGTGTTCAGGACATTTCTATATTTATTTATTTATTTGCATCATAATTTTTTGGTCATACAGGTACTTTAAAAATATATATATTTTATACTAAGGCTGCGCCACCAAGTCGAGTGTCCCATATATTGTGTTTGTGTGGGTCCCGGACAATGAACCGAGCGCCCGTCTGGGTGGCGCAGCCTTATTGTTAGTATAGCTTACTACATTTCACTGAATTTATTATTTGACCATTGGTTTGAAATAATTTAATAATTATTAACAAATAAAATTGGTGATCCTTTTGATTCAAATATTTTTTTTATAATAGTTCAAAGACTTTGTAGGTATTACAAATATAATTTTTCTCATTATTTGCAAAATATTTATGTATGGCAGAATTTCTTCTTTCAAAATATAAAATTAAAGAGATTTTAGTTTAGCAAATAGTCCTCAAAATTCACGGAACAAGCTTTATATCGGATGATATAGTTAGAAGTCAAAGATACAATTTCAAGTGATACTCACACTTCAATCGCTTTATTCCAGTTTATGATATACCCGCTTAGTGCAAATGTTTCTATATGAACTACGTGGATGTTGCCCTTTTCCGTTCCAACGTATAACCACTTACTGGCGACAGGAAGATGCAAACATGTTATTCTGGAAAAAAGTTATCATAAATAAAACTGTATTGTACAATTGCTCTTCTGGTAATGGGTATACAAAGATGACGAGCAAGATGATAAGGACAAAATGTAGTATAGTAACAATAGAGAAACAGGTATTGTGCATAAATTTAAATAAAATGGGAATAACAATGGCAACAAATTGATTACCTTTCTCGCTGGAACTTTAAACTTTGTACTACTTGGGGACTCTTCTGGCGAAAATTCCATAAATGTAATGTATCATCAGCCGTTGACGTAACGAGGGCGCCCTCATTCACGAGAAACTGTATATTTGTGACTGCACACGCTGAATCACCTTCATGTCGGACATTAACATCTACTCCCGGCCGCCCCAGGCTGTTGATTTATAATCAGACACACAACGGAATCACAAAGAGAGGAGAGTTATCGTCCACGTGGATTGGCAGCAGCAAAGTAATAGAAAAAAGATTGCATTGTTGTGTTCCAGATGTAAGGATAATTGTATCTTTTGTAATCAGCCGGAAGTTACTGTCATCATTAACAAATTAGAATTAGGGTAACCATATCTTAATGGGTATAAAATGATTTTTGACAGAAAAATCTCAAGTTTGTCGTTGAAAATGTACAAGTAACAGGATAATTTATTTGTATAAATAGAAAAGAAAAATATTAAACATAACTTTGTTATTAAATTTGTGTGATGTTTTTGAAACATGTACCAATTCCTTACAAATGGAAAAGTTTGTAACAATGTTGTTCTTGTAGGGTTGTAAATAGCCGTTTATTCCGGCACGTTTCAGTTTAAGGTCAAAATAAAAGAACAAACTACCGTTTTTACGATCTAAATAAAAACATAATACTTTTCTAAATTTCATGCAACGCTAAAAATTAGTCCTGGTGGCAACTCTAGATAGCCTAGGAAATTAGACTTTTATCTTTGACGCATAAAAAAGTAATGATAATAAAGGCGAAAGAGAGAAAGAGGAAAAATTCGTATAACGGGAATAAATAAACCTCGAAATGAGAACAATACTTTTCTTATTTTATTGGCATCGCAATCGAGGTGTTGATTTGGGCCAATGTTGAGCCAGCCAGGTAAACAGGAAACCAAATAAATATGTGTGTATGTCTTATTGTTGGTGTATTTTCGCACAATAATCTTTGTGTAATGGAGTGTTGAAACATAGTACCACATAATGGGGGCCATGAGGAAAAACAATTTCCCGGAAAGCTGCCTCAACATGTGTGCTGGTCTGTCCTCCCAAATAAACCCCCTTTGTTCCTCATGGGACACAATAACACATAATTGAATAATAAAATAAAAGCACAATCGATGAGTTTTCAATTACTCTTCGAAAACATTATTATATTATCATCTGCTGTTGCCCTTGGTCTTGTCAATTGCCTCACCTCCTCTTTGTCTTTGCCATTTAGTTCATAATTAATGTCACTCAAGGACAAAATACTAAAAACAAAATAGAGAGATCCTAAACGGTTGTTAATGTAGATAAATAACCAATCATGATTGAATTCAATTGTTCAAATATTTTTAGTATTTATACTAGGATTTGTAGATATATGTTTTTAAATTTGAATTTAAGAGTAAACAAAATTGTAAATAATAAACAGTGCTGTTTAACTATGTATGAAAATTAGTATATGAATTGTACCCAAAATGATCGTTAAAGACAACTATTTAAACATTCACCGTTATTGAATAATCCCTTTGAAATAGTCCATATCTTCATTTATTTATTAGAGTGCTTTAAGCTCTGACACACGCACAGATATCTCCTCTCTTCTTGTTATGATTTTGGGACATGCCAATGCAATATAGAGGTGGATATGGTTATGAATAATGCTTTGTTATGAATAACAATTTGTATCCGAGTTGAATGGATTGGCTCTAAAACAAGGGTCACCTATTCAACTATAAGAGTTTTCACTGGAGAGAAATAGAATTCTATAGGTCTATTACAAAGAGTATACTCGAGTTTTGATTATGCTTTCTCTAAAACAATACTATTCAAGCGTTTGATTCTGATGTACAAAATACAAACAATGGTTATGCCTGTTTAAGATCCCTTTCTTAATATTTAAACATAATTAATAATATTGTCATAATATAATATTAGGAAGTATCTCAAGAGGTACAAAGCCTTAAGACAATGAAAAGACTTTCTAACAAAATAATTATAAAATGTTGTGAAAGCTATGAAAAGGCTTAAAGATAATAAACCATATACAATTCTATTTTGAACATTAATTTTCCTATTCAGAATTTATTCTTTAGAAAATATTAAATAGGTAAATAAAGTGAAATAACCTAATATTTATTTATTAGATAAATATTTATAAATAATTGTAACTAATTTTTTGAATCCAGTTGAATAAATTTTAATTAGTACTTTACAATGATAAATTACAATTAATAATCAGAATTTCAGGTAATTAACTTATGTCCCTTTTTGTTTAATTGAATCTATTAAAACATAGTTGAAAAAGTTGTTTTGATTGACTGATATAGGTTTAAACTCATTAACTAATGCGGAAAGCGAAATATGATGAGTTTGACAAAGGTAACATGAAATATAATTTAATAATTATCGTGTAATTATTTTCAATAACATTCCAAACAGGATAACAATAAATGAATTAAATAACAACAACCCAGAGCTACATGTTATTATATCACACGTGTATGTGACGAAGATTGATTACACTGACGAAATTTAATAGCAATGGAATTTAATTTTTAAAGGAAATAATATTTTTTGATGAATTTTTATTTTGCAGGTATATAAATATTAAATATATTCAATAAATTCAATTATATTTAATTAAAAAATGATAAAATAGACGAATTCAACATAAAATAAACAATATTTCCATTAAGGACTCGTTTTAAATCAATATTGAATGACTTAATTGTAAAACAAATACCTCTGCATTTTATTCGAGTGTAAAATAAAATTCACTTTCCGATCCATTAAACTTGATAGGAGATACCTCAAAGGGCTGTTGATCCCAATTACCGTGATGAATTGTGGGCAGATTGAAGATAGAAAAATGAGGAAACAATTCGAGAGGAAGTGTGAGAATAAAAGGGAATATTTTCAAACATTTATGGATTATTATTTTCTATAAAAATATAGTCAAAGTCCCATATGGATAATATTAATAAAAGTTACGATAATGACTGCTGATAAATTTTTCATAAATATCGACACGGCTTGAAGAGGAGATGGGGTCTGGTTAAGCCTAAGGCTCTTTTGAAATACGGTACCAAAGGATACTAATAATAAATCCGATACTTTAAATGCCGCCAACACTACACGTGTAAATATATGTATCAGGTTTCTAAATATTTAACGAATTCGCTACATAATAAAACTTAATTGACTCATTCTCGACCTAAAATATTGTAAGCTCACACCATTCGAGCATGCCCCTTTTCTGGCTCTCAATAGTGGTAATACGATACGATTCGTCCGGAATGGAATGTAAGCAATTTGTACCGTTTCTGGCCAACGATTTACCGTTTTATATAAATGCCCTCCGGTGCACGGAGCCATGATAATTTTTGACAGTCCGAAAGTGGTGATAAATCAAACCGGGACACGACGATGCACAGGTCAAATGCTTGATTACTGTTGTAATTGTAAGGGACACACCATAAAATTTTTATCAATTTTGGTCAGAGTTTTTGTTTTAGTTTTAATAAAATAAATAATGACTTTGTGAAATAGGGATGACAAAACGAAACAATAGATGGGCTTTATTTCTTCATTACTGTGCTGCTCATCAGATGACACTCCCTCTTTCTTTGCCTAGAGAAAGGGCATACAAGTGGAATAAATATCATCGTCAAGTAATAATAAAAGAAATAAAACTTGGGAATCAATGTCAAAATATCAGTATTAGCAATAACAGCAATAATTTGGAAAAGAAATAAAACTTTCCTCATTCTGTATGACAACAGTTCGTGAGCTATAAATACGATTTTATTTTGTATTGAATTTATTATCATTAAAAATTAATAACTCTTAAACGAGGAATTCGATTTTTATGATAATTGAATATAGTAAATATTATTAAATTTCGAAATACCGTACATATTCAAAACTTTTTGGGTATGTGTTAGATTAATTATTATGTTCCTACTTACATATAAAATATTTATTTAGATTTAGAACATTTACCAGGCGTCTACTGTAACTATTTGTGATTTTAAATATTGTGTAGATTTAGTATTAGGCGTTGGTTGAATTAAAAATTGATTGCAAAAATTATTTAATAAATATTATAGGGGAGTCCTAAAATATTTGCAATACCTGTATATGAGATAAGGAAACAATGATAGTTCGGAATGCTTCCCACATAAACAGAACGTTATAAAAATATCTATTCGCAGAATTATATCAGAATGATTTAGTACAAAATCAATAATGCCTTGTGTCGATGGTTATTAATACGAGTCCAGTTTGAACTATGACTCGGGGGGTTAGGAACGGGTTACGGTAATTTGGGAAGTGATTTATGAGCTTTAGGAAAAATGAAATCACGCGACCCTGTATCATAAGCGAATTCAATTTTATTGAACTGCATGGATATTGACTGTATTGTTCAAACAGAAATAGTAAATATTAGAGATTTAGACGCAATCTCCAGAGCATATGATATTATTGTCTGTTGACATTTTTTTCGCTGAACAAATATTGCTCTGCACAAAACAAATCAATAAGTCGATACATACAAATCAGAATCAGATATGGGGAAACAGAAAGATAAATAGAGAACAAGCGTAAAAAATAGAGTCGAAAACAAAAACAATGGCAAAGTTGTGATTGACAGTAGATTAACGGTTTTATCTCCCTAATTTGTTTGTGCATTCCATGTAAAGAGCGCACAGAAAAGAGATGTCATAGTTTACCTCCAATCAATATAACAAGCTATATTTTACCTATATGCGTACAAATATAACACAATAAAGAGGTTCATATTATATTTAGATACTTATGTTAAAATTAATTTTTAAGAATCTATTGAGGTTCATGGTTTTGTAGCATATTACATTTTAAATAAATATTTAATTTTAATAAGATTTTACAGGATCTTTTAGTAAATTTTTTTAAGAAAAAACATTTGATTTTTTTGTAAGAATGTTACTTCCGTTTTTGTATTAAAGCAATTAATTGATCCAGGCTATTTAATCTATTTTTAATAAATGAATAATAAGAACCGAGTTACCGCTGATGACAGGGCAAATGGGTTGACCGTCGTGATGTCGCTAATTAGGTGCCCAATTTGTGGGGAGAAAATGGTGGCTTTAACGGCGGTGAAATAATGGATGCAAATTATAGATCACACGAACACAGTCAAGCAGAAGCTCGTCGTTGTACCGCATTGAATACGTAAACACAAATTTGATATGTGTTGATATTCAATTTTCGAAATTGAATTATCATCACTTTGTTTCCATGTTTTATTAATGAAACATACGTACATGTATGTTTGTGTATAGCTAAACCGGTAACATGAAAGCAATCGAACTCTCGGTGAATTGTTATTATCACCCCAACCATCCCCAATTTACTAACACAAGCACGGGGCAAAATGGTGAGGAAAATATGACGCTCTCTTTGAAGTTGAATGATTGGCAGGATTCACCTGTAGCGCCCGTACTATCAATTCGATTGACTTCTATCTGTTTCGTGTTTTCTGTATTTCCCTGAATGTCTCCCATTTCAACGCTATATACCAAATGAATAATAGGGATCTGTTTTTGTGTTTAGAAGCACAAGCTATAATTCAATTAAGGTATTGTTATGGTTTGATGTTTCAGAAATGATATTTTAATTGAATTCGTAACTAAAGTCTGCTCGACGTACTATTTTTTTATAAGCAGATTACGAATATTAGGAGATACAATTGTCATATGGGATTTCGACAAAATAATTTTATATTCCTTTGATAGCGTCAGAAAGTCGGGTATTCTATTTCAAATGTAAATTTGTAAATGAATAGCGCTTTTGTGCGAGAAAATGCCAATACCATTTGCATATAGACATTCATTTATCAATTTTATCAAATAAAAAAGAGAACCACAAAAAAGGGTCAACAGGAGACAATGGAGAGCTATCGAATAAACAATAGTTTAAACAAAATAAGCTCACACATAAACATCATTTTAACAAATTTATGTTGAGCACAAGAACACAGTGAAAATCCCTTAACGTTGGCGTTTATTGAAGGCAACGGGGTTTATCGCCCACGTTTGAGAACTATAACTACTTAATAGCCTTACATAATCACTGCAAATATAATAAATGTTGGATTATCAATGAAATCCCATTTTAAATTTATGAATAAGCGTAGCTTTGATTCAGTTTGGATCATTATTCATGCAATAGGGGAATATTATTATTAATTTAATATAATTTTGCATGAACATAAAAATTTATTAGTTAATACTCGTACTCTTAATAAGAGCTTAAAATTCCACATAAATTAATTATTAAATAAAATAAAACATTTCTCTAAATTACATTTGAAAATTTGCCAGAAGCAAATGGTTTAGTACAAATTTATTAAGGATTAAGCTGTTTGCAAATTAAACATTGCTTTTATAATAGGATTTAAAACGTTTAATAGCTGCATTGTAATTCCGTGTAAATAAATTTGAAGTCGAATTTGCTTACTGCTTACATTAGCGCAAATTTGTTGATCCTTTTCACAGGATCCACCACTCCAACTTTGCAATGCAAAATTTAGTGAATCTACATGTTTGGTCTGACAGATTTGCTAACGCGTCAGTACTTTGGTGATGATGTTCCACTATGGCGAAAACATCATCATAACTCCAGAAATGACCAACCCATCACCATTAAAGTACGAGGCGATAAAAAATTTTATGAGCAGCGAATAATAATTTAAAAGCAAAGCGATGAATGGTGTGCTTTTTAACAGTTTTGTTGTCGGCGGCACTCATTTGTTACATAAAGCTTATCATTATACGGAAAGCTTGTTTTCTGGACGAGGCTGCTCTCACAGCAGGGGGTTTATTAAACTTTGCACTAAGCGGTGCGAATATTGTTACTTGAAATAAAATAAATCAAAACGGGTTCGTGTAATTGTCAATATTTTTGGTGAAATAAAACGTTTATACGATTTTAATATTATTATCAAAAAAAGGAAAAACAAAACTAGAATTTCTTCTTGATATGCTAAATTTTTATCAACTGAACAATGCTCATTATGGCACAAAATCATTTCGTTGTGTGTCCTATTTTCAGAAGAAGTGCATGTGGTAATGGGTGTGTAATAATCCGAGTTAGTTTCCGCTGTTTCAGGATAAACCATTAAAATTAACCGAGGCGTCAATGGCATTTCTGCACATCAGCAGCCCTCATTTTGAAAGACAACACAAAAATGGTAGTCGTCGTTGTTCCGGCGACAAGACAAGAGCCGAGGGTAGCAAATGGGGTGCAATTATAGCCCATCAATTTTAGGAAGGGCTGTCATCATCCTCGATGGGACACTAATATGCGGGTTATCTACTTCTTAGCCACCGAGGAGAGAGAACGGGCAAACAGGACCGAACAACGGACCTATTTACATATTCATACGGATAAATGCAAAAAGGTTTAATGAGCGATGATCCATGATGGACGTCGACATATGGTGCCAAATGAGTTCGGGTTTGAGCATTTATTTAAATTGCATTTTCATTGAAATCAGTTTGTTCGCAACCATCCATAATAGACGAAAAATTGGCATGAATATTCACTTTTTCCACAAACCCTTTAATGGATATAATGATTCAGCTTTTTATTATTGCCGAAACCGTGTTGAGTTTTATATAAAAGAGTTACTTATTTCCATTGGCTAAGTTTATGATAATCCGTTTACTTCAATAAATATAGAATGAGATGAAAAGTTACGTAGCTAAGTTTTTAAAGCTCAATTTTTAAAGTTTTATTCAAATTATTAAAGTTAGTATTTAATTTGGTCTATAATTTGATAATGACAATAAATAACCTTAATTTACTGCAAATTATAATGAAAACTGGCCTATAATTAAACATTAATATTGATTTAGTTCTTTAGTATCTGCCTCTGTGTCCTAGCGGTTAGTACCCTGGACATCCTCCTCGAGGTCGTGGGATCAAATCCCGGGCAGATATTTATCTAGCGCGAAAAAGTTTCCATTTGTGTATATCAATAACATTGCGAAATAATATTCATAGCGAATTATAAATTTGTGATGGCGCAAACAAATAAATAAAATGGGCGGATTGACTGGATCCGTTTACAACCGGTCTAGGTGCTATTAACTGACTACTAATACACTGAAAACAAAACAAACAGTCGTGTACAGTCTAACACCCGTTGGTTGAGGTTGAGACTACCCCTAGTTCCGTCGTGAATGTCGTGGGAATAATTATTATTATTATTATTGATTTAGTTAAAACTGGAATGGTGTTTCTAACCGAAATTAATTATAATGTAAAGTTTTGCCGAAAATTGGCAAGAGAGAAACTTGTGTAATTGGAGTTGGGTCCAATAAATATCAAATTGTCTTTAGGCAAGTGTGTGTCAATGCCATTGTTGGTCCTACTCTTAGTTTAATTAGACAGAGCAATATTCGGTTTTGGCTTAAATTCTCGAACACATCTAACAAATAATTGCCATTTCCAGGAGAACGGAATTTAAGCTCCAATAAAATATTTCTGAAACGACGGAAAATTGATTTTTTTTCAAATTAAACGAACTTGGTTTTATAAGCGGTTTATAAAACACGGACAAACCGTTTTAAAGGAGTGGAAAACTAAAACAAACTGCAACCGTTTCACTGAATAGAGACGTTAATTTAAATTTGCAGTGATCACAAAAAACTTGCAAACAGCTTGAAATACACGCTTCAACTAAATTTCAAGCTTTGCAAAGAATAAATTGGTTGAAATCACAAACCCGGCATTAGTGTACAGAGTTGGAAAAAAACTACGAAAAAATATAAATTTTACGTGAACAAATTGTTGAAAAGTTTGTAATGATTTTGCCAATAATTCATCCCAACAGTTTATACATTTTACAATCTAACTTCCGCTTCGGTGGGATTTTGTTTTGTGGAAACCGCGCTGCAACACGAGAATCGCATTTTAAGTATTTCACACTGGTCGTAATTCATAGTTTCACAGCATTATTTGCCAGTTCGATTGTATATATTGATAGGACGTGGTGTAGCTCCGGTAGTGATAAAAATGAAGATATATTGTGGGCTTTTAGAAGCTCTTGAAAAGCGAAAAAATCAATAATTCGTTAGTTTCTTACAACAAAAAATAAGTCCCAAAAAAGTCCCACCAACGACTGATTAAACTGATAAAATATAAAAGCAGAGGAAATATCTAAAAAAAATGTTTCATAAATTCTTGACGAAAGGCAACATCTGGATATATAGAAGCATTTCAAGGGCTATTCAATGTGCTTTGGTACGTGTGGAAATCTTATGTGAAAGGGAAATGACAAAATTTCCGTCTCACTATCAGAACACTGAAAGGAAATGCCCATGCCAGAGTTCGGTGTAAATATATACAAATAATGAACATCATTATGCTCTACTAAATTCACCTAAATGCGGTATAATTTGTCTCCAAATAACATACAAACATAGCTGCTTAGAAGCTTTAAGTCAAACGCCTGGAAGACATTTGGAACAATTTTAAAGGTGTGTTCGTATAGTTTTATAAAAGACTGAATTCAAACCGATAGTTGAGTATTAATTCAAAATTCAGGATAATACTTGTAATTTAAAAACTGAGTTGTCATATTAATATATTTCAAATAAAACTATTATAATATCCAAGCTTTTCTTTAAAATATTGGTAGTTGTGTTTATACTCCTAATTCTATTTAGAATAATATGTAATTTTCCCATTGTTACATAATTGAGGTAATTTCTTTGCATATTTTTAATTACAAATTTCTTTTCGAGAATTACATATGTTTATCAAAGTGGTTATAAATTGTAAAGGCTTTAACACATCAGAGAATTTTAAATTCACTTTGTTATTTATTTGTTAATTAAGTCCCAACAACCATTACTTAAAAACCCTTTTGGCTTATGAAGGTTCACCATTAATAATTTGCAAACATAAATCTCCTCATACATATGTACGTACTTTCTGAAGTAGCCCTTTGACAGTCAGAACCGTTTACAATTCCAACCTTTGCCCGCAGAAAACCGAAAATGTGAAACGTTCTCTATGCGGCAGACTTTTATCATCACCGCCATCGTCATAATCATTTAATAAATGTTATCTGGAATATTTAATCCGATTTCTTCAAGCTTTTCATAAGCAGCGATGCTCATTGTCAAATTCCTCGAAAATTCATTTAAATTCTGCTCTGAACTAAGTGCTTCTGTGTGGATGTTTTGCATAGAACAAAGCGGTTTTCTGGCCGGAGATCAGAATGAAAGAGAGGGATGAAACTTGTACTAATGAAAATCCGATAAGAGATAGAAGGTTGAAAATTTGGAGGGAGGGAAAAGTGATTCTGATGTTGAAATATATTTAATCCTTTGAAATACGCGTATTCATATTTACAACAACAACAACCAGACCAGAACCAGTCAGTGCATCAGTAGCCCGAGAGTGAAATATCCTATTAATAAACACATAATTCGAATTCCAATCAAAAGCAAATATTAGATATTAGAATGTGTGTAATTAGATTCTCTCTGTATATCCACAGTTTATTGGAAAATCCAATCAATGCCAATAAATCAGTAATTAATTGAAATTTTTAGGGTTCCGAGCCGACATGCGATCCGCTTTCTCCTAACCAAATACGGCCGGCGGCCATTTTCTAATCAATAAATCATATACCCATCTATCGTTTAAAATATATGGTTCACTTAGATTAAAATACCGATACTGATATATATATAGTGTAGTTGTTCAAATAAAAGGATACATTCTGAGTGAGCCGGATTTGTCGCCAATCACAAGCAGCTTTTGTATAGGATCGTACGCCATGGATGTTGGTGCATGAGGGAAGCCATGTCGAAAAGTCTGCAAAGAAAAGAAAAGGAGAATTGTATTAGATTCGCTGAAGATAATAACTGTTAATTGCAAGACATCAGCGTCATGCATTTTGAGAGGAGGTCGCACAGTGGTAAATTTAATGTAATTTTTGTTTGAAAGTATGTTTTCACATCAGATAGATTAAGTGTTGAATAATTATAAATATTGCATGTTCACTTTTAAAAATAATATAACACTTTTATAGAAATATTTTTTATTAATTAGTTGGTGGTAAAATGGTGTAAATCATCAGTTTTTAACAACGACTATTACATATTAACCCCAATGCTAATTACTTATTAGTTCCGAGTTGAAAATCGAATTTTATACTCGTGCCGAACATAGCATTTTTGTAATCCTTTTCAAATTGTGCGAAAATTAATTAAAAAATAATGACGCCATGTCCAAATTATGCACTTTAGGGACAATTTGGATGTAGATAATTGTTTTTTTTTTCACCTGTTAAAAATGCGCAAAATTTCGATTGTTTTAGAAGTGACTTCAGTCATTATCAATGATCAAAATTTTCGATACGAATTAAAAAGGTGATTTAATTTTATTTGTTTCTTTTGAATTATACGACACGATGTGTCAATTTATTATGAACACTTACTTATTATATTAGGAAATTTAGTACATAGAAGAATCGTCGAAGTAAGCAAAATGTTCCCTATAAGAATTGTAACCAATGTGCATCGATTGCACAATGTAAATGTGGTGGGAGACAAGGAAAGGAAGTCAAACATCAACACATGTTGCAGATATTCCAAATTTAAATGTAGACACGGAACCAGAACAGGAGAAATCGTCCAACCGGAATAGGAATCATTTTTAATTTGACTGCCTTTATGTGCTAACAAACCCTTTTCTACGTATTCCTCCTCCTACGTGGCCTCCCATTCCCCCTCCATCTTCGCTAATAATTTTCGCCTGTTGTATTCAAATCCAAGGGATTTCGGTACCTACCGACCTTTACATAATATTCTAATCCTGAACACACAAGCGCAGGAAGAATGGCAGTCTCCTTTTATGAGTAGGAAAAAATATAACGTTATAAAGATAAAATGTACAATAAAAAACCGCATTATTCGGTTAAGGCGAACTGCCTTTATACAAATTAAATCCGATTCAGTAAATTTATTCCGCACTGATTTGGCATTTCAAAAGAAATCCAAAAAACGTATCATGCTCAACGCCATCATCACCAAGAGCACAAGAAATCCCAGTTCCAGAATTAAATGGAGTGATCAAAGAGTGTGTGTTCACATTCCGTTTCAACTTCCAGAAGTTTATTTCTTCGAAATGAAAAAAAAGAGAGAGATGAAAAATGTTTCATGTGATGAATTATTTGCATATTTTTTTGTATATGAAACAGATTAAAACATCATCAGGTAGGTTGGTACCTACAAGGACCTGTCATCGACACGCTTGCTTACGTTTCCAAGAATATATTTCAATTTGCAACATCGCTAAAACTAAGGGCCATTTTTACTTGTTGGAAAATTGTCAAAGAAATTTTTAAAGGTTTGTTTACTTTTAATGTTTTACATATTATGTGTTAATCTACAAAAGAAAAAATCTGGTATATTTTTAATTGTAAACTAAAACTCGTTGAATATATCTAAATAACGTATAGAGTAAACACCTTCGCAACACGCCGAAAATTAGCGGGCAATTCAAACTAACTTTATATATTACTAATATTTGATCTCTTCAAAACAGTATCCAGACCTATACTGCCGTCGTGTTCGGTGCTGAATGGAGGGTCTAATAACACTTTTATGCTTTCCCATCCAAACGCTCCTATTAATTAAGACGTGCATTAATGTTTTTTTTTTAAATTGTACTAAATTCAGAAGTTATTTAAGAATTGTTGAAGAGATATACTATGTTTGAAAATCGATTTTGTAAAGTTGAAAAATACAATAATAGAAAATATATCCGTCGAAGATACAACAGAAAATTTTGATCATCANCCTATTAATTAAGACGTGCATTAATGTTTTTTTTTTAAATTGTACTAAATTCAGAAGTTATTTAAGAATTGTTGAAGAGATATACTATGTTTGAAAATCGATTTTGTAAAGTTGAAAAATACAATAATAGAAAATATATCCGTCGAAGATACAACAGAAAATTTTGATCATCATTACTTTTTCATTACTTTTTAATTTTTAAGTATATTTTATAAAATTTTAGACATGTTATCCGAAATTTTAAAATCTTAATAGTTGTTTGTGCTACAAGAATGCAAATAGCTATTCGGACCAGTTTAGGAATTACACCCCTAGTTCCGAGT
>JXOV01021311.1:3651-18437 GCA_001014945.1 Clogmia albipunctata
CTTGACTCCGAAGAGGCAGCCGGATGCGTTAACACATCGGCCACGAGACAGAAAGCGAGACATGAAAGCGCTTGATAATGATTTCAATCGGAAAATAATTAAATTTTTTAATAATTTTTGGAATAATCGATTAATGTCTTTTTAATTGTTTTGCCAATTGTTGTTTTGCCTACAGTTTAGTAACTTAACCCGTATATTATTTAATAACTAGAATTAATTATGAAATATCTGAGTATCTTTACAACAAAATACAACATTTATCATAATAGATATTTTAAAAAACAAAAACTACAAATATAAAAGAGTCATAGTATAAAATGCAGCTGTTGGTCAACGATCTACTGTAAAGCACTGTAACAAAAATGAAGTTTCTTAATGTAACCCTCTCCCGTCAATGTAAATAGACCTTTCTCCTCAATCCCAGCCCTTGTGATGTCCAAAAAAATGTGACGATACGGGTAACCCCAAACACAAATAAAAAAAAAAAATTTTTTTCTATAGAATATTGTAGTTTTTATTGTAATGGTTAATATCAA
Source organism: Clogmia albipunctata (assembly GCA_001014945.1). Taxonomy (NCBI): domain Eukaryota; kingdom Metazoa; phylum Arthropoda; class Insecta; order Diptera; family Psychodidae; genus Clogmia; species Clogmia albipunctata. The sequence goes on from JXOV01021311.1 coordinate 4,188, forward strand.
CACCACGGCCGTCCAACTGATAGCTTATACCAACAGAAGCAGGCTTACTAGGCAACAAGAAGGTTATGTAATATATATATTATTGCTCCATCTTTTCTCTAAATCCAATAAATTTTCCCTCTATCACCTGTTTTGTAAATGTTTAAGATTTTTATTAAATAAATAAAAAGAATTCTTATCGGGTTTTGATTGTAATGCTGTAATATAATTATATTTTCAACTAAGCTTTGTCAACATCCATAATATAAACTTTTATGAGTTTGGTTTTGATGTCTGCTTTTCATCTGTATTTGCTTTTTCGTTTAATGATAATTAGTTGTTTGTAAAAATTATTTTCCCTCTTTTGCTTTATGTCATTTGCAATTGTAATTAGACAGGTGAAAAGAAATAAGTTAATGGCCTGTCATTTATTCAAATAAAAATATTATATCGTGGTTAATAAATTAATAATAATTATTCAATAATTACCTTAAGGTGAATAAGTGAAGAAACCGAATAAAAAAATCCAAATGTATTTGTAAGTTTATGTTATTAAAAGAATTATTAAAATTAATATTTTCTATTAGGTTTCATAAAGTTCTCTAATATTTAATCTGGCTTCACCGTATGAAATCTAATATATACTTGTATTAATTATCCATATTTAATCATACAATTGAGATGAAACAGCTTAGACGGTTACGCGTTTCGACAGAATACAAAACAAGCGAGTCAGAAGTAGTTTTGTATTGGCTCCAGGCTCCAATTGTGGACAAACTGACGGCAAGCAGTCTAAGTTTTAACAGACACATCATGAGATGTCCGGAGGATCAGATGGTGCGAGAAAAGATCATAGAGTCATCCATAAAATTAGGAAAACGAGAGTTCAATGAGACATGAGCTCCTCTAATTTGTAGAAAAGCTGAGCCCCAGTGAAATGGCTTAAAACGATAGGAAAGTATAGTTATTTTCGTTTCAAGACGCTTTAAGTTTCTTCCAAAAGCAAGGCGGTTTCCGCTAGGAGACGAAGTCGACGAGGCGAATAGCTTCCTTTGAGAAAACTGAATTAAACGTCGAGAAACGAATGCTATTTTTCTCAAATTTCATTTGTAAAATAGCACAAACACTAATTGAAACTAATTAAATATTTATATGGGAAACATTGAAACATAACTTTGATACTCTGGGGGCTTTTTGTAGTTTTAAAAATAGAAACATAACATTTAATGAAACATTTTGATGTTTAAGAATAAGAATAAGAAGTCGAAGTTATTTGTGAATGAAGTTGTATCTTTTCATTTGTATAGTACATATTTCATGCCTGTATTCAATCAGTTTTTCAAGCCGTGATGATTATTATGTTTCATTTAGAAAAGTTTCACTTTTTATTGAAGCATAAGTTAATGAAAACAAGTACTTTTTATATCAAAATTGGGAAAAGATAAATTTTTATTATACTTTAATAAAATATTCCAATGTGCTTCATCCTTATCAAATGATCATTGAATCGAATTGTAATAAAATATCTGCAAAATTTTCCATTGAACCTGCAATTGATTTAAATGATGTGCAATATCTGTAATAAATAATATCCTTTTAAAAAATATCAATTTTAATAATTGATGCCCAAAAATCCCATTTTTACATTATTGATCCGTATGGACACGATTAAAACCGATCAATTATTCGGAAAAGTTTGTCTGTCACAATTTCATTAAAGCGTCGCGCGTCAGAAGTATAAAAAAAACAAAAGCGTAAAACACGAAAAATTCGCATTGATTCGCGTCCGAATGGAGGCGAATGGAGGGGGCGAAGAGGAGCCGGAATGAATTTGCATAATAAAACCCTTGATGCGATTGACAATAAATGGAAAATCAATTTGGGTTTGGAGTGTAAACGGGTTGCTCAATCAACTTCCCGGGGTTGGTTGTCCCGAGTGCGAATTTCCTAAAATCATCGTTGCCGCCACAAATAAACAGCAGAGCTTTGGGGAGCCGCAAAAGCACCTCTTCCTGCCTCCCTTCCAGCTATCACATCATGCACTAGTGGAATTCCTCCCAATTTCATGGCGACCGTTTTCGCATTTCATTTCGTTTCGTTTCATTTCGATACCAGACCTATTTTATTTTCGCATAGAACAAAAAATATGCACGTGTGCGAAACAATAAAATGTGGAATTCATAATTTCCAATTTAATACCGAGTCTATACAATACATCTTTGAACAGAACAGCGAAAAAAAGCCGAGAGAATTCGAATTCAATTTGACAAAAGGAAATTATATTACAATTTTATTGTACGGTTTCGAAATGAAATTCAAGCAGCCATTTTAATTTTACCAACATCATGGCCCACTCAAATCACACACGGTGAAATCTGAAAATCCATTAACGGCACTCCATTTTATTGAGTGCTTAATTCAATGAAATCATGACCGGACTTCTTTTGCTAATTAACTGCCATGAATGACGCAAAACAACTCTTTTCGAAAACACCTCTTCGTGGAATATGAAATTCGTTATAGGAAGTCCTAAATGTGTTTTGGTTCTTGGAATTTGTTTTTTTTCATATGATTTTGGTAAATGTCAAAGTTCTATTTGAGTTTTATACCTAGCTTTTATGAGCCTGTACCAAATTGAGGATATTTTTGAATTGATCTTAATAGTTGGTAAGAATAGATAATCCACAAAAAGAAATATTGTTTTCCTATTTTTACCAAATCAAACAATGCCATATGCATACGAGTATGAGAGAAATAATGTTCAATACGCATTAGTAGCAAATATTAATATAAAAGTCATTTATGTAAGGTATGTGAATGGAAGTTTTTTTATTACGAGTAATATTTCTTTGCACGACGATACAGTGAACTTAAATTTCAGATACTGAGATTAATGTAAAATGAAGCATTTTGAAAAAATTGAAAATTGAAAAAATATTTTTTTATAAAAAAAAGCTCTTGTTTAAGCAAATGTTTTCGTGATTTAATTTTTTAAAATATTTTTTTTAAAAATGTATTTTAATATGGTTTTAAAAAAGGCAAAAGATAAAAATGAAATAGTTATTTTAACGTTAAATATATATTTAAATTTGTAAATTAGAATAATAAATTTTTAGTTCCTTTTTTATGTAAAAGGTATTATTTTTACTTTAATCCAGTAATATCCTTTTCAATTTTTAATAGGGATATTTTAATAGTTATTTATACAACAAGGTCGATATGATACGGTATCATTAAACGCAAGGATTGTTTTAAGCCACGAGCGCAGCAAGTGCCTTTAACAAGGCCCGAGCGTTTAATAATGCTTATCGGCCTTGTTTAATACAAAATTTTATGTATTTTTAAAATAAATTTACATAAAAATAAAAAATAATCATTATATTAAAGTTTTATCGGTTGAGTGTCATAATAGCTAATTTTAGTAACAAAAATGCATAAAAATTTTTTTTAACAACGGTTTAAAAATAAAGTAAAAAAGATTCTTTAGATTATGACATTTCTAGTACATTTTATATTTATATTTTTTTATATTTATATCATTAAAATGATAACACTTTTTGAAGAAATATATACTACAAAAGGTTATAACAAATGAAATGATGAATTTTTACAAAGTAATTACAACGGAATGGAGTTAAAAAAATCAGTTGTTGACGACGCGAATGTTGTTACATGTAGCTCATCGAAAAGTAGTTTAGTGTCCTAATTATCAAATCTGATGATAATTAAAGCTGCATGTTGAAATTCCGTATTGTTCATCTACATGCTAACCTCAAACGTACTAAAGGTCTCTGAGTCAAGTCCCTTATGTTTGAAGTACGATAAAGTTTTTTTTGTATTCAGGTGCGTTGTGCAATAATGAAAAATCAATTGACTATGATGTACTGTAGATGCTAATTCAAATATTTGGAACTGTTCCGATTTATCTAATTCTTATATTCTCTGTTCACAATTTGATTTAGTTGATTTAGTGTCTTTACAATTAAATCCAACAACTTAACAATCAAATGTTTGTTTTTTTCGACGACACAGCAACCGTTAACGGTCTAATATTGTTTTCTTACGTAATCCAAGTTTTCAACTGCAATATCTATTTAATAGCTTATCTTTCCCAATTGACAATTAAATATCATGACCACCCAATTTGTTATGATGTGACTATCATCATGGAAAAATGATTCCATATAGAACCCATTTATTGGCAGAATATTGTCACCAAAACAGAACACACATACTACTAAGAAGACCATCCCTTACACAACTTTTATCTGTATATTTTACCGAAGACGCCGATTTTCTCGATCACGTCGGTAGGAAATTTGAATTTGTTTCTGAAAAAGGGTTTAACTGGATTAGTCAAAAGTTCTCTGTGTTCGTTTCTGTAAATTAAATGCGCGGCGGATAGTTAGATTTTGATTTATTTACGACCAAGAATAGACTGAAGATTACATATATTGTATAAGCCAAATTTTGCTCAGACAAGAAATCAAAATGCATAATTGGCACGTTCCCGTCAGAAGTCGTCTGAGGCAAAACGGCAGTCAAATGCAGACAGACAATGAATGTCGTTACTACTGTCATTGGAGATGTTTCGTCTTAGTATACATTCATTGAAAAGCAGCAAATTACTAGTATTATAGAAAAGTCCCGTTTATTTCTTCGATTCTGTTTTGAAAATCTGTCAGATTCGATAAAATAGTGTTGACAATATTAGTTGTTCGACTGTTGAGGCAAGGGATGTTATTTTTGTAAATGAATTTAAAGAAATATTAATTTTTTAGTTAAAATTGGGATATTCATTTTGATAATAAAAATTCCAGCCTTTACTGGATGGTTACAGCGATGGTTTCGAGCGAACCAACTTTGTTACAACGCCGATGCTTAACTATCTGCGTTACCCCGGATTTAAAAAATGTCAAGCTTAAAAGTTAATAATAGATTAAATTTTTGTGATGTGCAAATATAATTGAATTTAAAAATAAGTTAAAAGGAAAAATTCTGAGGTTCTTTATCTTAATATTATATTTCAAAGGAAATATGTTCATAAATTGTTCTCTTTTGGAAAATCTGAGCAAGAATAATTAAGATGAGATTTTAAAATTTGATAATTTATTCATGCCCTGGAATAAGATAAAACGATTGTACAACCACCACGGGGATGGAAGCAGGACTTTGTGCAAATTTGGCCAATTTGAAATACTAGAAATGTTAGAATAATAATAAAGTTTCGCTAAGATTTGCATGGGATTAGGACTTGATGGAATTTTCCAGGTCGACCAAGGCGGTTGCAAATTTAAATCCTTGGCGTCGACACGACTAATTCGGCGGAATTCGGGATCCAGGGGATTGGAATACCTAAATTAAGCAAGGGAGTGGTTGCAAAGACGATAGTTCTGCAATGGGAAAAAGGAGGGTGAGCGTAGAATTGACATGGAGATCCATTAATATTGCCCAGAATTGCAAGGGTTAAATTGTATAACAATGAATTTGCAATTTTGTGCGCCACCAGTTGGTCCGATTTCAGCAGGTTTTAGTGCTGCTGCGACACACAACCTTTGTGTAACAATGCCAGGAAAATAAGAAAAAGGAGATTATTTTATACCCAGCATCAGTAGAATTTACGATCCTTCACCTCCAATTTGATTCAGTTAACTGGGCTGCCTTTCCTCCTCATCCTCGTACCCATTCCTCTCCTCCTTCCATTTCACTGCTGTGTGTCACTCCCATTCCAGAAATTGTACAAATTTTTCAAATTATTATCCCATTGTAACGCTTCATGTTTGAATTACTAAATGGATGAATTTGTAATGTATTTATTATGTAATAGAATTGCTGTGAGAAATTCTACAACAATGGTGACAGTCTTCGGAATGTTTAGTTAACACTTAAAGTACAGTGGATCGGAGCGGTAAGCTTTTAACGATAGTTGAACATTATCAAATAATGCAATGCATTTGTATTTTGTTCATGCGGACAAATATTTGTATAAGAATGCAATTTTATAGAAATGAAATGTCCTTAAATTATTTGTGAACACTTTGGTAACAAGTGGAAATTTAGTTTCGTTTTTCAAATATAATTGAAGATAATTTGAAGATATACTTTAGCGTAGAACTTAATATTTTGAATAATGAAATAAGAGAAATTTTTGGAATTGGTTTTGCTTTCTCAATTTTTGAAGTCTAAAATTAAGTAAAAACTGAATATTTAAACAAATTAAGGATCGGGTTAAAGTATAAAAATAATATGTAAATTAATTATTTTATATTTATATATTCATTATTCAAATATTAACATTTTATCATAACTTGTCAAGAAGATATTAAAAGTTTTTCTTCCTCTTTATGAATAATTTGTAAATTTCATTATTAGTTAAAATTAAATTTAACCAGGTTTTCGCATCCGCATAGTTTTCAAATTAAGGGATTGAATAAGTGCATTATTAATTTGTTGATGGAAAATATTAAATTTAAATGCAATTTTATTGTTTCATTTAAAGCTGCCAGACAAGCCTTGTCAATTTATTTCTATTTAGTGAAATTCAGAAAAAATATTGTAACAAAGTTTTTAAGAAGAACTTTAATCTGGATAATGAATCTAAAATTCCCCCAAAAGGCGGTCCAACTTTAATAGTTGTTAATATACGTAAATTTATACATATATGCGTTTTAAAATAAATTAAAACAAAAATTAAAAAAGATCATTCGTTTTCTTAAAATCAAATTTGAATTTTTTGTATCCCTCACATTGTTTTTCTTTCCTTTTCTAAATCCACGGGAAGCTGAACAACGCTATATCTTGTTTCTTTTACTCGCACATAGGAAATATCACTTTAACCTTTCAATTTAAAATTGAAAATGAAACAATCCGTCATGTTCTGTTTGAGAGAAATCCGATATGAGCATCTCTTTTAGAACGTTATATTTAGATTTAAATAATCAGTTTTGTTGCGAAATCACCCACAAATCCAGTGAAACCGTACACAACGAAACTGACGTCCATATAAATTTGTTGGATTTCTTTCATGGTAACACTTTAATAATAAGGACACTAGTGCTTTAAAGAATTCTTATAGGCACTTGTGCTATAAAACGTCTCTGACAGAACAAATTTTAATGTCATTATATCAATTTTATGCGACAAAAATGCATAAAGTAAAATACTATCGACTCTCGATAATTCAAATCTATAAATAAATCAAACCTCTTCCGAGGTCCCTACAAAATTTCTTGGTATTTCGAACTAAATGCATACAATGTTTTGCTGTCGGTAATTCAAACGAAAAAACCTAAGCTATTTACCAAAATGGCTTGGTAATTCGACCTCATCGTCGTCAAACACTCGACAGTTCGAAGTTGCAAATTTGTTGTTTCAGCCGCCGTTTCTCTTCAAAAGGTGACTGAGAAGCAGCAATGAAGCCACCTAATAATTCGAACTCTCAATAATTCGAACTCTCAATAATTCGAACTCTCAATAATTCGAAGTGTTGGGTGCCCTGGAGGTTCGAATTATAATAAAAATGTTTTATTTTTTTGAGTTTTATTATCTGATTGTCTGTGATAAATTTATTATAAGTTTATATTCGATAAAAACCACAAAAATGCGCATATATATATTACCCTTTTTCCTTTAATTTCTTAAATAATTAATTATATTAAAAAAATTAAAAATTTACATAGTTTATTGAATGAGAAAATTTTGATGATGACTATGGGAAATATGTTCCAAGAATAGAATACTGTTGACTATGTTCCACAAATATTTTGATCGAAAAAATCCGGATTAATAGAGTTTGACCTTTATCGACAGGAAAGTCCATTATGGCTGTTTATTTAATTGATTTTGATAAAAAAAATTGAAACCAATTTATTTTCAATGAAATTGTTATTTCAAGAAGCACTATATTTTTTATTAAATGTTATAGGTCATATTTTAAATTTTGCGAAATTTATTTTAGGTAATGATAATATTTGCTGCTCCAAAAATATTTAATTTTGTCCTGCATTTACAAAACGTTAATTAGATTAAATCAATATTTCTATTTAAACACCAATTACGAGCGAAAAGTCTACTTAAAAACAAATTCTTTTAATCTGGAAAAGCCATTAAAAGTTTTCATGGAGACGGTTATTAATTTGCAATATATGCCTTACACATGTAAATATGAAATTGCGCATAAACTACATATTTTGCTGAGCTGATAAATAAATTGTGCAAGCTGTACGGAGCGGAGAGCTGTTACGTAATAATTGGAAAGTAGTGCCAAAAGCGAATATAACGGATGCTTCGACAAAGTGCTGTTTTAATATTGGCACATGCCAGTTGTAGATAATAGAATGACATGGGCGCCCAAACGGAAGAAACTAAAGTTTTAATTCTGCTGACGCCTTAAAGACTTTGAGGGGGATTATTTATATAATATATATATTCATTTTATGAGCATTGTTATTTATACATAAATGGGTGTATGTGTGTTGCTGGGTTAAAGTAAAGTCAACATAGATGATGCCTCTGAATTGGCAAAAGTAAAGCGAAAAGCCTTACAAGTGCCGAAAACAGTAAAGTATTTCGGTGGCGGTGGAGGGGGCTGGTGAATTAGTGCCTTGTCGAGACTGATTAGTGTTTATCACCAGCCTACTTTGCCTCCGTCTTATGCCTTGTGAGCAATTAATTTGGGGGACAGACCCTTGTTGTTTGCACTCAATTATGCTAATATTTGGGACCGAAGAACATATTTACGGAGGTTAACTTATCAGCCGCGCATCGATTTCTCGCAAAATATGTAGGTTAAATACATATTGTGAATATCTCTTATGGTTTATTTATCCAGGATTATGAAAGCTGTTTAAATGTTAAAGGATGACATTAATTTCAATTTGATGGAAAAGAAATAGAATAGTCTGAGGAGCTGAGTGGAATGTTGAATTGAAATTTATTAGGATAATGAATTTATTTAAAAAAAATGTGCTTCCAATATTAGTTTTGGAAATGCTGTTTTTAAAATATTTATGAATCAGCCTTATTAATACTCTTAATACTACTAATGGTCTTTAATTCTAAAATTTTTAATTTCAGATTATAGCTAAAACAATATTTTTTCTGTATACTTTTAAATAATATTTCCTTTCTAATGACTTTTTGTTAGGTATTTTTCGTTTTTTTGTAGGAATATAACTCTTTACAGGCCAGACGTAATTCGATCCACGTTTTTTGCATTAATTCGCTTAAACGGCCAAAACGGTCGTTTAAGACGTATTAAGGATTGCCTGGTTAAGAATTATGGAAGTGCTTTGACTAAATTATTTGCGTTATTTGTTAATACACTTTCTTCGCAGATTCTATTGGCTGTTTCAATATTTTTTTCTACACTATTTGACACATCAAAGGGAGATTTTCCTTACTTTATGCTATTATTAAAACCTATTTTTTCAATGTAACACTTTCTTTGTATTTAAAATTTTATACGTTTGCTTCCAAGTCTTTTTCTCCTTTATTACTCCCTTTGGGGCCATAGGGCGTCCAAGACCACCTTCCACCGTACTGTGTTTGGGGCCATTGATTTGTTTGAGCCAACTTGCCATCCTGTCGGGCAACACTGTCTGTCGCCTTATTGTGTGAATGAATCGCCACTTTCTGCATTTGATTTGCAAATTCATTAAACTTCATAGGTCTTCATTCCGAAATTTGGTAGGTAAGAAAATTCGGTATATGATTCGGAAGCACTTGTTTATTAGGACTTGGAATTTATTATATTCTTGTTGCCTCGCTGCAATACATGAGGATTGACTTTACATAGATGTTGAATACTCTTGTTTAACTTAAAAATCCTGGATATTTGATGTAAGAAAGTTACCGATTGCTGTTCTGACCTTCGAATTTCTGTTGTTGATGTCCTCCGTCCACTGCTTTTACGCTGATCAGATATTTGAAAGATAAAACCTTTTCAATTCGGTTTTCACCTATTTTAAACACGCTGTGTCCTTCTAAGTGGAACAGCCATTTTCTCGAAAAGTTAAGTTGGAAATGACTTGGATCATAAATTATCCTTTTTATTTTATTTTACAAAAAAAAATGCTTTTTAGTATAAAATAGAACTGTTTTTAGGATTCAAATTAATCAACAAAATAATATAATACTATATTTGTTGTGTTACAAAATGCCTCATAAGTTTATTTTATTCAAAACAAATTAATTTCCTTAACACAAACATCACTTACCATAAGTACCTCCATTTTATAATATTTTTCATTTTTTGGTTGTTATTCAATAATCTTGAGATCTGAAGATATTTTAGAGATAACAGAATATCCATTAATTTTAAATCAATATTTATTTCGGCGAAAATTTGTCTGAGATATTTCCACGTGCCCTGATTTAATCAAAAATAAATTATAATGGAAATTAAAAATCACAATTTGCCGAAGGGCAATCTATAAAATTGGATCATTATCAAGATAATTAAAAGCCCTTAAATTGATTCTCGAGGAAATCGGAACGCTTAGTTGTTTTAATTGGGATTTATTGATTTTCGTCATATCGGAAAATGAAGAAAATTACCTATCGCGAAAGAAAATAAATTCCTTTCTTGTCTGATCCAATTTGGCTATAAAATGAAATTATAAAAGTCAATAATATGCTCCTAGGAAATTTATGAATTTCCAATATTTATGATAGTAAAGTGGAAGAAAGCAACAAATTGGCGATAATTTAATGTCGATTTTATTGACTTGATTTCATTTTAAGATGGCACCATTTGTTTTCTATTAACAGTTACTATGAATGATATTTGTTATAAGATATTTCCTATATTTTTATTGAAAAAAGTTATTTATATAACAAATAAGATTCAAATATATGTTATCAATAAATATTCACTAAATTCGAATTTCTATCTTAAGAAGGAAGCATTGACAAGGGTCATTTTTTAATAAATTAAAATTCTTCGGAAATAACTCAACAAATCAGTTGTGAAGAAAACCCCTTACTTTCGTTATTGTTCGAATAGAAATACTAAAATATAATTTAAAATAATCTAAAATCATATGTTTAAAAATCAGTGATTTACCATTGTGTATCCAACAGGATTTACAACTTAAAGAGTTTATATATCTTTTTAATCAAATACTGAATCTATTATTTTGTATATGATGAAAGAAATGGATCACTATGTAAAGAAACGTGATTGTGTTTTAGTGGCATTGGTATTCTCTAATGAAAAATCTGCCCAAAATGACCCCTTTATCAATTATTACACTGTGTTGTTAATTCCAAAACTAAAATATTTCGTCGTGATTTTTAATCAATACAATAAAATTGGCAGTCAATTTGCTATGGTTTTCGAAAATTAAATTTGTACAATTCAAATTGTTTAGGATAAATTGAGTAGTGACTATATAACCTCTGCAAGAAAGAAAAAGAATTTTTACATACTTTTAATGTTTCATGTTAAAAAAACAATATCAGACTATAGATTTTAAAAATAGTATTTAATACTGAGAAATATTTCTCTTAGAAATATTTTTTTCTTCAAACTATACGTTTATATTACTAACATGAAACCTCTCCTAAACGGTGTTCATTTCTATACTTGCCCTATTGTGCGGTGCCTAGTATCGATTTAATAAACACTTTTATGCATTTTTGTTTCTTAAAATTGATATTATGACACTCAAATTTGTTCTGTCAAAGTAGTTAATATAGCACAAGTGCTTTAAAGATTTCTTTAAAGCACTAGTGTTTCTTTATTATTAATGTGTAACCTCCGTGAAAGAAATTGATGAATTTTATATGTACGTCAGTTTTGTTATGTAGGGTTTAACTGTATTTGCGTATGAATGTGTGTGTTTTTGACAGTTTTATCGGGTGGTTTAAATTGAAATTAGTACAAATTAGTTTTCGGTCCTTTTAAATTTAAACCATCCGTTAACGGATAATATTTTCTATTTGAAAGTATGAGAAGCAAGACATTGCTTTCTGCATTTTTAGAATTAGAAAAGGAAACGAAAACAATGGGAGGGAGACAACAAATTTAAATTTGATTGTAAGACAACGAATTTAAATTTGTTTGTTAATTTATTTAAAATTGCATCAATTTTTGTATAAAACAAGGTCGATAAGAATTATTAAACACTCGGGCTTTCTTTAAGACACTCGTTACGCTCGTGGCTTAAAACAACATTAAAACAAATCTTATCGAACTTGTTGTATAAAAAAACTATTATCATATCCCATCACAATGCGCCTGAAAATAAAATTAAACAATTAGTAGGTTGACAGCAATAAGTTAGTCAGGGCCAGTAATGGTGATAGGGAGCAAGAGCCAGAGCGATATACGAGGTGAGGCGTATNAAAACAAATCTTATCGAACTTGTTGTATAAAAAAACTATTATCATATCCCATCACAATGCGCCTGAAAATAAAATTAAACAATTAGTAGGTTGACAGCAATAAGTTAGTCAGGGCCAGTAATGGTGATAGGGAGCAAGAGCCAGAGCGATATACGAGGTGAGGCGTATGACAGTCTACCAAACAACAAGTGATACGTTATCGTGCATCGTTACAATGTCCTCAATCATATATTTATATATGAATAAGGACTCTAATTTCCTCATAATTTCCTTGGGCGTGGAACGTCTAACCTACCACAACTTTCTTTAGTTTTTAATTCTAGAAACACAATTTACCTACTAGGTTACTTTAATACTTAGACTGTTGATATAAATCAATCCTGTTGATTATAATTAATTATAATTATTTTGTTCGGTCTTCTTAAAATGTTATGAATTCGAAACATTTAACCTCACTCCAATTAGATTTGTACCCAAACAAATTAGCTCCTTGCTATAATGATTCAATTAAATTGCGAACCAGTGAAATTCCGGTTTTGAACCTGTCTCTGTGCAAATCCGGAAGCCATTGATTACGATTTTATATCGACCAGTAAAAGGGAAGTGGGATGCATCAATCAGCGGTACGTGGAACTTTAGCAACTACCGCATTTAATTTCATTGAATTAGTAAATTCGAATTCTCTCGATTTTGTGTCTAACCCATAGAAATACTTGCTGTTGGGGAACTGGTGCCTAAACTATGGACCGAACATCCGATTAAATCATTCCCAAGGTTTAAACTGAACCCAGTCGAATTCCATGGATTCTGTTGTTGGATTGGGTAATGCCAGTTCTCTCTCAATTTATATTCATTAGAGAACCGACAAGTCTCTGTCTGTTTGATTAGTTATTTTCATGTGTACATTGACGTGCATAAAAATTGTCATAATGTGCTAAATAATTTACTATTAATACTAAATTTTAAATATTCTAAAAGTATTTGCTTAGTATTAGTACTTTTAATAAATAGGAATAATTATTAATTTATTATTAATTAATTTAAAAATTATACTTTTTTAAAACAAAAGCTAATATTTTATACCAATTTGAAATGTTTCTTTTGTTAATTTAGCAAAGTGTTTTAAACAAAACGTATAATAAGCGAACTCTATTCACTTGTTATATTTAAAGTACGAAATGTGATGATAAAGAAGGTTCTGTATATCTTTAAGATATCTATATTATATTTTTAATTGCTCCTAAGGGATAAGAAGTAAAGTATTGTAGATTAATTTCATTATAAATTTGTTGTGGTTTGATTTCAATTAATTAATTTTGTATCTTCTCAATTACAATTTTTATTGATTTGAGGCTCAGAATTATTAGTTTTCTTTTGTACAAATTTAAAATTATAGTTATTGCTACTTAATAACAATTATATTTGATCAAATTAAGCTGTTTAATAACAACATAAAGTAACAGACTAGGAATGGACTGAAATCTCGCACCCTAGTTTTAATACTGACTAGAGAACTAGAAGTGTCATAGTTCAACTCGATTGTTGCTTAGGATCTCCGAATTGAATTTTCGTTATCATTTTCGACGTTGACGGCAATAGAAAAAGCCAACTAAGATCATCATGGAAGCAAAGGCTAAGAACAAGACATGGTCGATGCAACTACATGCTATCGAAGTGGAGATAGTTACCGATTCAGGCTGTAATAGTGATGCAGTAATTCCGAAGATGGGACATATTATGGATATATGTCCAATAAAAAGACTTGAAGGAAATCTTAATTAAATAAAAGATCTTAGGAATGCAAGAAATTGGTTGTTTTCAAATGTCCGACATCCAAAAATTTGCAGCAAAGAAACTCATACGCATAAATAAATAAGAAACTTCTTTTGTTCTTGTAATATCTTTTGATATTATTGTTGGGAA
>JXOV01021319.1:475-15600 GCA_001014945.1 Clogmia albipunctata
GTCCGGTTCTGACATCACTAATTTGAGCCCTCCTCACACCCTTAAGAATTTGCTCAGAAAATTTTAACTCCTCGTCAAAGTAGACACCCAAATACTATTCCAGTTGAACGAATGGTGTTGTCACCAACTTTTAAACTAATGTTTTTCGCTTTTTTACGCGTATTTTTCCTGCAGTGTTCGTCCTTCGGTCTAAAGGTAATTAGTTCTGTCTTGGATTCATTAATTTTAATGTCTCATCTGTTAAAATATGTTATTAAGTCTGTCAGGTAAACCTTTGCTGCCCTAGTAGCAAGCCTAGTAGCAAGTCTAGTGTGCTGAAAACTGCTGTGTCATCAGCGTATTGTATAATCGAGGTCGATTCCGTTTCGGTTGGAATGTCTGCCGTATAAATATTGTTAAGTATTGGCCCGAGTTTTAAAACAACTGCTTTTCATAAATAAACTTATAACTACGATTGTTCAGCTTCTTCATAGGTTTTTGCTACGAAGCAGTCGAATTGCATTCAATTTGGTCAAACGAAAATTACTCAATAATGAAAACTTCAATAATTACTAAATATGTTAATTCAATAATTGCTCGATATTGCTAATTCTATAATTTCGCAATACTGTTATATATCAAAACAACTTTGGTATTATTTTTATTTCAGCAATATTTTTATGCTTTTTTTTTTCTTTTTGTGTAAGCTATAAATATTACTTCTTTTCAATAAATCACCATCAGTCTTTAAACAGAAATTGGTGTTAATATTTATTGCCATCTCTTTGCTTTAATTACATACGAGCCCCAATAGTGATGTTCTATTACAGATTTAGTGTTACCTACTTTGCTGCTAGTAGACAGCCAAACAACGATTGAAATTTAATCTACTTCAAAATTGATTTGTACTATAAAATGCAATTAATATTTATAAAAATATTACAATTATTATTTACAGCAGCTTGCATTGACAAATATGACATTTGTGCAATACCGTATCGAAAAGTAGACTTTTCATAACGCAAATCGGTTCCGTAACGGTTTACTTTACTGCACAGATTGCTGAAATAATTTAAAATTTGCACGCAAATTATCACCAATTTAATGAAAATACATATTGTTAACAGAACCATTTCGAGGTGCGCATTCCCATCTCACTCTAATAACACACTGTGTCTTACTTGTACAAATTGTGTCTTATTTGTTTTACAATTTGAAAAACCGCTGCGAACGGTTTTTATTTTTAATTATCGATTAAATGGTATTTTTTCAGAATTACACAAAATAGCGTTCAATACACATTTGAAATCGATAATTACTGCACTCATTTACGTTAGATAAATTCATGTTGTAATAACCTCTAACTCACCAAGTATATCTAAATAAACTTTTATTATTCAATTTGAAAATGATTAGTTTTGTGTTATTGAATTCTTGCTTTGAATCAGAGGTGTAAATAAGCCCAAGAAAAAAAGGGTGCAAGTACACTGCGTTTCATCCTTTTACGACATGGGTCTTTGAGTAAATTTTAGTTACTATTTCGGAGTGTATTAATCTGATCTTAATTTTCATTGGCCATCGTCTGCACTATAAAACAAAAGACTGGTTTGCTGCAAATAATTAAAAAAGGTATGCGAATTTTCTCATACAACAATATCGTTTCATCCTTTTACGACAGGGGGCACATTTTCCCCAATGCGCCAACAAGAGAGAGTTTTTGGTGATATTTTAGACTAAATAGTTCATAATTTAATGTTCAATATATACATCGCGAAAAACTGTGGTCATTTTGCATTGTTGATAGGACAGCTAATAAAGTCACCGTTACGAGTAATATTTTCTTATATAGCGGGTTTTAGGCTATTACGCGATGCAGCTAACAAACGGCTCGACGTAATTACCTCAAACCATACTATTTTGAAGATCATTAAAATACCTACAAAACGTCTATACATAGTTTTAAAATTGGACAGCTGAATACTAGTTATTTTGGCTATGAACTAAATAAAAAATATCAGCAAAATAATATATGGAATTACAGTGTATTTATCTAAAATCCAAATTACTTTTCTAATTTGTGTATATCGCTAATAACAAGACTAAAAAAAACTTGTAATTCTTTGTCTCTAATAAAACTTTTATTTGGAAAGAATCATTTTGTAGATTTTATCACAGCAAAATTGTGATACCGGTCTAAGTTTTCCATTTTATTTTGACCTCCGTCTTTACCAAATATTCAGTTCTTTAGTGTCCCAAATTATAATAAGCATTATTATAAATGCCTTTTTGAAAAGATTCCATTCCATCCTTTTTTCCGTAAAATTATGCTTATTATCGTAACTAGTAGGGGAAGTATGTACAAAATGGCACGATGTTTTGTTTTTGGACCATAATTCTTTATGGGTAGCACATACCAACGCCATATTATATAGTAATCATGTTTGGTTATCTATTTACTAAAATTAATCTGCAATTGTTGCAAAAAATGAGCAGAAACAAAAATTAACAGCTTTAAACCCAAGTCGGCGAAAAACGGTTTTTTAAAACCGTATGGACAAAATGGTATACCTCTAAATTCGATGTAATTATTGGCATAATTTTGCAAACAAAACTCTGCGTTCGTCTAGGAACATATGTCAAAGAACTGTAAAACCAATGCCAACAATTTACCATCCTTTTCCGGCTCTAGATCTCGAAAAGAGGTCTTTAGAGAATAAATGTCAACATTTCTCTTCATTATAATGAGAAGCATAAGGAAAATTTCGACTTCGATATTGTCTTGCCTCTAGGACTGACGCTGAGTTGAGTTCTTATAATTTCTGGGCATTTTGGCCATCTATAGACAAAATATGACCGGTTTAATTACATAAATACCACTAATTGACAAAATAAGAGGTAAGCCATTTTGTACATATGTGATTTTGAAAGAAAAAAAATTTAAAAAAAATATAAATAGGATTCTATTTCTAGAAAATCTTATTTTAAGACAAAGATAATCCTTAGTGGATAAAATAAGCACCAGGATAGTATGCAAATTAGCGAAACTCTTCCAGTTCTTGTTCAATTGAAAAAAGGTAAATAAAAAATTATTTCGCTGAAAAACTTCTGAGGGCTCTGGCACTAAAACGCATGAACTGAATGCCTTCAAATTTTAGCAGGATAACCATTTAGGTTACAAGAAAGCTCAGTCAGATGCGAGCTAGAAACAGGCAAAATCCAGAAACACCCCCTATGCTATTTTGTACATATTTCCCCATATCTGGAACCATATTTATGATATACAACACGCTCCTCAACAACCACTCATATCTCTGAATCATTGATCACGGATATCGTCTTGCTATATTCCTTGAGACCTTTCCTTAAATAAGAAATATTAAATTTGAAAAGTTTTGTAGAAATTATAGACTTGTAAAAGGTTTGCACTTTTTCCAATTCCCGTCAATGTTCGCAAATTTCTACAAAATTTACTCTACATTTTTAAAATTATAAAGCTATGAACCATTAGCCCTTTCTGTGTTGGTACGTATCTATTTTAAAACAGATATAATTTCCTTCAAATCAAACAAAACTTCGTCTTTATCAATTTTATTGAAAGTCCAAAATTAATACATTTTTTTAATATAATAGGTGGTTATTAACTAAATGTTTGTGTGTAAAATAATGGGCCTAATACGGGTTTGAATGTGATGTTTCAAAGATCAATAGAAAGGAAACGGTTTTGTTCATTATTACAAACAATCTTAACAACTAAACTAATCGAAAAATGTCATACAAAGTAGTGTTTAAAATAAATGTTTTGAAACTAATAACACTGGCAAAAGTATACTGAATAGGGACGTGAAAATACGGCGGGCAGAATTGAAGCATCCCAGATTTTCGGTGTGGACGCCATATCTGGCCATGTCTGGGAAGCGGCACTCTGTGTCTAGGCATCTCAGAGGAGAGTCGACGTTGGTAGCCGATCCCTCCACGGAAATAAACACTGGATTGCACTGGTGAATCATGCTTGCGTCCTCGCACATATTGTTCAAATTGATGTCATAGGAGTCGCCCAAAACCGATCTGCAGTTTATATCAGCGGGATTGGTGGCATTGATCCGCGGGTTCTCGACAGTTCGAGACATGCACACGATAATTTGGGAGTATCCGTGGCCCTGGATACGAACGCGACGATTACCGTTGTCGATCGGACGGAAGAAGTAATTTGGATGGATTCGGTAGAAGATGACTCCTCTTGGTTCGACGTAGTTATTGGCCTGGTTATTTCCCACTCCATTGCTCTGCCAATCACCTCCGCAGTGTGGGTTGACGATACGACGGGGAACTGAAATTGTTTTAAATTGTTTAAATTTGTTTTAAATTGATATTTGATGTTCAAATTATTTCTTAAATTTACCTTGCAAAGCTCGAACAATAACATCATTCACTTGAACAGGGATGCCGTTGTCATTGATTGCTGAAGTTCTAAGAGGGAACAAGTCTCGCCTGTGGTCCATGACAAACCTCTCAAATCGTGCAGGGCTTCCACCAGACAGGAAGAGGATCCTCAAGTCTGGAATGTTTTCTCTGAAAGTTCTCAGCATTTCCATGGCAAAGTTTGCATCTGGATCACTTGGATTGGCCATGTTTGGAATAATAATAGCCAATTTGGAGTTCAGGGACACGCTGTTGTTTTGTCTCTCGGAATTCATTAGATTGGTGGTCTGAATATGGATATCGTTGTAAACAGCTCTCAGACTGAATCCCTGGGGATCTGTAAATTTAAAATGAATTAAGATAAGTGACTTTTATTCGCATAACGTCTGATATCGGACCTTCCGGCCTTTATGGTTATTCAATAATTTTTTAAACAAATTCTCTATATATTTATTTGGCTATTGAACATAATATGTACAAATTTTTATTACGAAACATGAAACTTTTCTAAATGAAACATAAAAATCATTACGGCTTGAAAACCTGAATGGAAACAGGCATGAAAATTGTATTATAGAAATGAAAAGATACTACTCCATTCACAAATACAACTTATCATTCGACTTCTTCTTCTTATTCTAGTCTGAAGAATGAAACATCAAAATATTTCATTAAATTTTATTTACGATATAAATTGATAATAAATAAATTAGCAGTGACGTCATATTTTTGAATAAACTTGAAATTATATCAATTTTAAATTATAAATATCATTTAATATGATCAGTATTAAAATATTATATTTGCAAGAAATCAATTTTATACCACAAAACAATTTCATTTAGGGCAGTTTCTGTGAATTATTGACAGAAGTCATTCAATACTTTGTTTCAATGTTTCCCATATAAATATTTAATTAGTTTTTGTGCTATTTTACAAATGGAAATTGGAAAAAATAGCACTCGTTTCTCGGCGTTTAATTCAGTTTTTTCGAAGGAAGCTCTTCGCGTCGTCGACTTCGTCTCCTAGCGGAAACAAAATTCCTTCTTGAAAACCGAAACTTAAACCGTGTTGAAACAAAAATAACTATTTTGCACATTGTGTAACACACCACGTGCTCGAGCACTGTTAATGTGCGAATATTACCGGACGAATTCGAAGAATCAAACCTTAGCACAGCACGCTGAAATGATTTTTTATTCTTAATTTCTTGTTTTAATGAATCGCAATCAAATTAACGATTCCCTTTGAGGACCGAATGCATTTCTTTTAAAAACCCCTAGTACTAAATTCAGATTCAACTAACGAATACAAAAGATTTGTTACTCAGATTTTGCAAATCTACTCTTAGAGAGATTTACACTAAAAATAAACTTCATTTCTGTTCTGTGACCTTCAGCTCAAAGCTTTAAAAACCTTTCAAGCCATGAATTAAGACTTATATAGGTAATTAGTTCCATTGAGCAAGTGGCATTGATGTAGGAATTGATGATTTACATAATTTAAGCCAACAATTATTTTTATAAAATCTGATCTTAAGATTGAATTTGAAATAAAATCCTAATAAAACTCAATCTCAATAAATTAAGATAGTGTTAAGAAAAGGTTTAAAAAACTATCTTACGTGATTGATGGGTAGTTAAATTCCACATCATGTAAAGATCAGCTAGGCTTTGAGTCCTTGGTACAATAACTGATCCGTCCATGGTATTCATCAAGGTATAGGTTGTTCCAAAACGGTTAACGTCCATATTGTCCAACAAATGGGCAACGGCGGGTTGAACTTCTCCAAAAGGCCAGCTAACATCCACATAAATGAACAAGTCAGCAGAAATTCGGTAAATTGATTCGTCATTAGGAATGATCGATGTGATTCCACAAGGCAGTGTCGTAATGGATTGGGCTAGAAAAAACATAAAATAGGTATAGTTAAGATATTTCAATGACTAATATTAAATAGAAAAACATTTTCATGACAAATATATCCGCAGTAACATTTATCTAGACAAACCTATGGAAGCCACACTTTGAGTAAATATTTTATTTTGGTGTAGTTATCTTTCGAATTGTCTTAAGAGGCCCAGTATCTAATCAGAAAAACGATTTTATTTTTATTAAAAGATTAAATGCTGATAATGAAAAAAACATTGAAAGTCATCAATTAATAAAAATGGCAACTGTTAGCTAATTAATAAAAATCAATGATTTATACACACTGAATAGAGAGGTTCAAGACTTGGTTGTGTAAGTCTTATCAGTAAATTTATATACATTTTTTTATGCATTTTTGTTGATTAATAATGATAATATGGCACTCAATTTTGCTCTGTTAAAGTCGTTATTATAGCAAAAGTGCTTTAAAGAATTCTTTAAAGCATGTGGGCTTTTTCTTTATTATTAAAGTTAGACCTCCGTAAAAGAAATCCATTAAATTTGTATGGTCGTCAGTTTTGAAAGGCGTGGCCCACACCGTGTTTTGTTAGTGTTTTTTTATAAATAAGCCACCTATCGGAGAACTCATGAACTACGTTTACTTCTGGTTTATAAATAAGGCCGCACCATATATTTTTACAGAAATTCGAAAAAATTTTAAGGTTTTTATGTTAGTTTGTTTAAAAATGCATAAAATTTTGAATAAAACACGGTCGATAAGCATTATTAAACACTCGAGCTTTCTTTAAGACACTCGCTTCGCTCGTGACTTATCTTATCAACCTTGTTGTATAAATAACTATTAAATATAATATCACAATGTCTTAAGCCTCTGTTGTTGATACTGATTTCGCAGTGAGCAAATTATTGCTAATTTTAAAACAATCCCTTTAGAAGTTTATGGATGATTTCGATTCATTAAACAAAAAACTAAACTTAAAGCGGGCATTGGTCTTTAAAACTCTTTCTGCATTACATCATTATTTAATTAGGAAAATATTATTTCAATATGTATGAATGAACTTATAGTAATATTTTCATATCAGCCTCATGTCTTTAACACTTTACTTATGTTTGACTAAATATTATAATGGACTATGAGCTATCGAATACTGATAACGAAAAATTCCCCGAATTAGTTTCAGGTGAATTAGGAAACAACACATTTTACTTCAAATTGAAAATTAACAATGGATTTTCATTTTACTTACGAACATATCCGGAAAGTGCTTGAGCTGCTTGTTCGGAGAAGTCTGCAATGGCTGATGCAGACAAAGTAACTCTAAGCTGCATTTCTCTGTCAAGAACTGTGCTAAAGGCAGTGGCTTGCTGAATCATGGTGGTGAGAGGAGCGACTTCCGTAAACAGGGCCTGTCTATTACAGGCATGGATGACGGACCCAAAAACTCCTCGCTGGGAGTAGTACATGTCCAGAACTTGACTTAACCTGAGTCCAGAAAATCGGTTCCTCCAGTTCATGATATTCATTGCCAAAATAAGACCGTCAATTCCTCCTCTAATCTCAGCGTCGGTCAATTCCAGTCGCTCTCTTTGTGTAAGGAAGTACCATCTTGGCATTGTGGTGCTGTTAAAGGTTCCTGGCCCGCCGACGGTTGTGGTAGCTGCTAATGGTCCCTGGAGAAGAGCTACTTCAGCTAGATCACCTGCCAAAGTTGCTGCCCATCGGTTGTCCACGACATTTGGCAGGGTAGCTTGTCTTCCTCTCCTTCTAAGCTCTCCATTTCGGCTCAGAGCCAGCAAATCTCGCACGTTGACGTTTTCCTGTTGAAGTCCAGTCGCGATACCGCTGATCAGAGTGCCTCCAGTGATCGCTCCCCACCTTGTCTGAATAACTCCATTCTCCACTGGACACTGACTTATTTGGTTGCTGGCGATGTCCACCAATCCAGCGTCATCGTTCTTCGGATCGATTGATGGATCTCCGTAGTCTCCTTCTACTTCCCCCTCCTCTGCTTCTGGCACTTCCTCTTCAGCGACAACCTCTTCACCTTCTTCCGGGGCAATCTCCTCCTCAGCACCCTCCTGCATCCTGCCCAAACGCCTCTTGATCTCGGAAATCGACAACTTGGAAAACACTTCGGTGTCTCCCAAGAAGTTCGTGCTGAACTTTGATGACTGGGTATCACGAGGAACTCTAGTCCTGTATTGCGACAACTGACTGCACCGAGTATTCTCATCACCTCGGATACTAGTGTCAATAGAGCTGGACATCATAAAGTGAAGGGCGCACTAGAAATATTTTTGATAATTAGGAATGGACTTTTTTTGTAAATGGAAAATAAATTCGGTTTCCTAATACAAAATACGACGTCATTTCCAACTTTGAGGGATCTTTCATGGAAATATAAAAACAGTTTTAAGAATTGTATAATGTAACTATAATATAACTAACGACCAATAAAAGTTTTATAATTGTTATTGCATTTGTGGGTTGCAGAATATAATAGAACTCAGAAATTGCTTTACGTAATTTAAGTTCATAGTTCTTAGGATTCTTTACCAGTCGTACAATGTCTAAACGATGTACGGACGATGTGTAGGGAATTTATTGATTTCTAAAACAGTATCTTTTGGGTTAAATACGTCGAGCCGTTTGCTAGCTACAGCGCGGAGTAGCCTTCAGACCAGCTATGTCAGAAAATACTATCCTAGATCGTGACTTTATAAGCTGTTCTATTATGTCAATATTAGTATTCCGAAACGCCCAAAGAAAACTGTTTTCAATAGTCAACATTACTATGTTTAAATTCAAAAATCTTTTATACTCTTTTCAACTTTTTCTAAATCAGGGACTTTAGACTTTCAAAGTGGGCTACTGGATGCCCAATACGACATATTGACGCATGTTTTCGGAATTCATGAAATATTTTGGAATGTCTAACTATCCCCATCAATGGATTGTTTATATAATGCCCCATAGCAGAGAAAAGGGAGGTGCGGCTATAACGCTGACCCATTCGGCATTTGCGGTTTTTCGTTTTTTCGCAATTTCGCAAAATCGATTCAAGTATTTGCAAATCTGCTTTGACCTAAAGTTGTAATATGTAAAAAGATATACTGTGTGTAAATTTGAAAATCCAGCTTCTTTTGGTTCAAGAGATATCAAGGATAAACGACTGCGGCTATAACCTCAATTCACACTGTATTTGACGTACAATTGTGATTTGTTAAGAGTAATATTGTGTGTAAATTTGAAGTTTCTGCCACATCTGGTTCCAGAGATATCAAGAAAACGTTGGTGCATTTGTAGAGCTAATTCGCGCTGTATTTTATCTAGTTCAACGTCACTTAAAAATAAGATCGGGGTAATCTGCGGTTGTAGTGGTAACAAAGCGATATCGTATCAAATCCGCTTGCAAAATTACTTTCGGCGTATATATAGCTTTATTTTGTACAAAATATTGAGAAAGAAAATCAACAGTACTCGATAATTCGAACCTCCAAGGGACCCTTGAAATACTTTGACTTATTGAGAGGTATGAATTATCGAGAGTCGTATGTACCTGTATAATTTCTTCTGGTCAACCTGGTTGGCATAATTTTCTTATTCTTATCAGTAAACATAATTTGAAACATTAAATAAATCCATTCCATTGTATAGATTATAAACTAATGTATTTCGTCTAATAACTAGTACTATTCTAAAATATCGAGTGAGGCGATTTGTCTCAACAATAAAAGAAAATTCCAGATTATTTTTCTAAAATGCCGGTTGCAAATTGGCTGTTTATGGGCTGATTAGCAACCGGGGAACTACATTAATAGAAAATACTTTAGTTTTCATTAAATACAACTACAAGTTGTTGTTAACCGGATGCTAGACGTCATTGAAAATTAAATCTATTCTTACTCTCTCCTCGGTCGTTAAGGTGCCATTTGGGAACTGATTGGCATTCCCTTGAAGAAGTCTGCTCAGCAGGATTCTGTGCTTAGAAAATTGGAACCCAGAGGGGCTGAAGGGAAGAACCGTAGCCGAATTGAAGACACCAACTGCGCGTTCAATGCCGTCTTGTCGGAATCTGTGAACTAGACTCACAGCCATCGCCCTCATGTCGTTGGGTACTCCAGGAGAGTCCTCGGCCTTCCTGATCAGCTCAATGAGCATGTTCATCGTCATCGGTAACCGGTTGTCACGTTCGAAAATGTTTGCATCCTGGTAACATTCTGCGAGACTTTGTGGAATGCGAGTTTGGGCGTTTTCCTGGCCCAAAACCGAAACTCCAGTCAGAGTCACAAACAAACACACAGTCGCAATCGCAATCGCCGATCTATCCATTTCCTATCTGAAACAACACAGTTCTCGATTAGTTCACTGGATTTTTGGGGGGATTATAGATTCAGTTCAGTGTGTATTCAGTCTTTATTATGGTGAATTTGGGGTGACACAGTCTTTCAAATTGCACAACTTGTTATCGATTACAAAGCTTCAATTTCACACACAAAAGTACACACGCGCTTATCTCTAAGCACCTTTTTTTTTCAGATAAGATAACACAACTTTAGTTCGCTGAAAAGCAATGTCTAACACCGAAAACCTTAGGAATCTGGTTCACTGTGACTAATTTCACAAGAATACACCCTTTTTCAATGTAAAACCTCACTTTTTTTCAGAAAAAAGCCACACTCTTAATTGAATGTCGTCTATGCAAATGTCAAAAGATCATACGAAAATAAAACAAACTCACTTTTTCACTTATTCACCACAGCAAATGTAAATACTTTTCACCAATTAATACCAAATTAAAATACTTTAATCCTTCATGTCAGGATCACTTCAGCTTGTCGACTGTTGCTTTTCCAATTTAAAAATGAACTATTTCACCTGTTATGTGAAACCTACCACGCCTTAGTATATAAGAAGATAAGATTAGAGCGCATCACTGTATTTGTTATCAGTTCCATAGTGCTATATATTCCTCACTTAGTATTGGCAGAAAAAAAATTTCATACAAGCGAATTTATGTCGCTCAGAAAAAATTAACTGTTCTAAATATAGACTATTAAGTATAATATAATAGTGATTGATTTTTTTTATTCCTTTATAATACGCTTTTTAAAATAAGTATAAAACTTACAAATATTTACATTAAACATTTTGATAATATGTAGTTCTTCTTATTTCGCAGTTTTTTGTTAATTTTATGTAAAATTCCGCCTAAACGAGTATATTATACATTTTGTTTATTATATCCAATTCTAAATAATATAATAATCACAATGATGATAATTTATGTTGCAAAAAGCAAAGTATCTGCAATTTTAGGAATTAGTAGAAATTGAGTTATTAGGAAATGAATAATTTATGTTTTACGGAATAGAGATATTTATTAGTAAAAAAATGTCGTTCACATAGTGTTTGTAACCTAACTTGAAGTTATTACATTGACTTACTGAATCTACGAGTATACATTAACATAAAAACTAATTCAAATCAACTTTCTAGAATACCAAATGCAACTAAGTACATAGACACTTCTAGAAACATGTCCTTAATACATGGACATACCAAGGACGCCACCGTAGATCCACTCTGGACCACCCCAGGAGGCAGTTTCTTCAAGGTCAAAGTTGCGAGAGTAGTCTAATAAATCACTAGCATCCATGCCGAATGACGTCATAATCTAAAGATGATTTATACTTTTGTTTTTATTGCGTTTGCAAACGATGTCTGCAAAATAGGCATTCTTTGCGAAGAAATCTCCATATTGGACTCGTATTTCAATCCAGGGTGTAAATTTTGTTAAGTTTCGCAGCCGAAAATACTCATACTTGGTCATATTTTGAGATTGTGGAAGATTACTTAGCAAATCGTAGCCAAACTTGACCAATTTGGACAAAAAATCACGTTTTTATTCGCCAAATACGGTCGTTTTATTCTGTAATTATAAGTTAAATCGGTCTGAAATTTCAACAAAGTAAAGCCCTCTTTATCTTTTTAATGTTCTAAAAATAATTGACTACCTCAGATCCCCAAGATCAGAGAAGGAAATCAATTTCCGGTCGATTTGACAGTGTTTGTCTTCTTTGGAGCACGTTTACTGAGTTCTCTCCACTGTTTTGATCGATCCTGATCTGGGGTACCAAAGTGACTCATGCCTTATCAATGATTAGGAAATGATGAAAAACCTAACCTGGATATTGATTAAACAGCGTCAAACACTGCTCTGAAGTGATGTCATCAATGCAATTGCTCTTTTTCAATTATTATTAATTTGACCAAACGGTCGCTTTCCAACTCAATTAAAACTAAAGTTCCATTCCGATTTTATTGAAATATGACTGTTTAAGAGAGTATTACTGCTACGAAAAATACTATTAAATCAGCGAGAGTGATCATCGTACTACACGAATACAAATCAGGCGTATATTTTTATTTGTGTCTTAATTATTTACTATTGCAAGGCCAGATTGTGTTTCTTTTTTAAGCCCTCGAATTCTACATAGTAAAGAGTTACTAAAGCGCTTTTTCACTCCAAAGAAACTTGAAACTTGATTTCTGTCAATGACAGCGAACCGATTTACTTGAGTCTAAAGTACTATAATGAGTCAACTACTTATGGAGTAGTTACTAGCATAGATAGTTAAATTGTTACTAAAATTTGGAGCTCTCCCTTGTTTATTATTATTTAATTATTTAATCTTACGTATAACTACATTACAGATCATATTGGCTACGTCACTGTCCATTTTAATGAAGGCTTCTCTCATGTCGGGTATATTTCTTTTAGCATGGTTTACGTTGTCTACAATGGCCAGTATTTGCACCGATTTCGTGTAGAGTATCTCAGAAGCATTTATGTTAGTAACCTGGACTACTTTACCCATGGTTAGGTTAAAGGCTAAGGCAGCCAGAGTATCGCCTTGATGTAGTTCATTCTGGGATTGACATGGTTTGGAGATTAACTCTTTGTCGTCACAGGATCCTCATAATAATCAAGTAGTAATAAAAATAACATCACATCTCTTTGAGAATATTTAAACCAATCGAGAAAAAAAATTCCTCAGTTTCCAAATATTTCACATGTGAGTAATAAAGCAATAGTATTCAAGTGAATTCTTGAATAAAAATCATCATCACGCGATTTTTTAAATTCACATGAGTATAAAAAAATAGTGTTAGCGATAACATTGGCAATTAAAATTAATTAATTGTAGTAAAAATTGTAATTAATTTAATCAAAGTACAAAAAAAATTCTTATCAATGTGGAAATGTACATACTAGTTTATAATATATTTTTTTGTCTCAATTTTATTTGTATATAATGAACCGACACACGGATTTCATTCAAGCCCTCAATTCATTATCTAATTCAGCATCGGTCATTTCCGAGTCATTTTCAAAGCAATTGACGTAGACGCCTTCAACATTCCACGATCTGCTCCACAACTTTCCCGCATTCTACCCAAGCACTCCACTTGATCTCGGAATTTGTCTCTAGCCATAGTGTATAAAATTATGAAAATTTACATAAGGCTTCACTTAGTACAGAATAGAATGTAGAAAAATTTATCAATTACTATTTCGAATGTCGTATAATACAATAGATTCAGAAATATAACAATTATATATTATCTGCTTGCTTCTCTAAAAAGCATACGATATTTTACAATTGGCTGGTTATACACGTAGATTGCACTGCATAAAAAGGTCATTGATAACGAAATACTTTGTCATTACCAATTCCATTTGAATTTCTTTAAGAGTGTTAGTTGGGTACTAATAAACAAGAAAATGTAAAAATGACGAAACACCACGATTTCTTCTGTTTAATACTAATATTTTTTGTCTTACGATTTACATTCTAGTAGGTTATATTAACTCATAGTGATCAGTTTGGGTTCAAAAGCCGATCAAAACTAATAATTATGTCACCAATTTTTGGATTTTTTACTTGGATAATATTTACATATATAAACTTATAATTTAAACAAGTTTATGATTTTTATCAATTTGCAAAAATCAGTTATAGTACTTAAATCGGTTTCTCTTAATTTGGGCTTTTATTATATTTTTTATATATATAATATAACAAGATATGAGTCATTATTGCTGAGAATTTGTTCATTGAGAAGATCCAACATTAAATGGTGATTCTTATTTAATTTTAATTATTTCTGGAAATATTTAGGTTAAGTAACATCCTTCTAATATTTTCCGAGTAATTTGTTAAATAATTCTGAGAAATAATTGAAGTTTAAATTATGTGAGATTCAAAGACAAGTAATATTATTAAAAAGAAGAAGAATTATTAAAACAGAAATTTTAATGAATTTTTTTTGTAATTGTTATTTAAACAACTAGGTCGATAAGGCGTTATTAAACACTAGGGTCCCATAAAACCACAAGTGCTATAAAAAAAGGTCCATTTGTTTAAAACAGTTTTATGTAGTTTTAAATAAATTAACTTAAAAAACGAAATTGTCATCATTTTTATTATTTTTCAATTTAAAGTTTTAAAATTTAAAATTTTCATTGTTCTCTATTTAAATCCGTCGTTCTACGGTATGATAGAGAAAACTGTATTATGTCTTCTACAATTTGCACAAGGTAAATATTGTCTACCTTATTTATTTGAATAGTTGTTTCTCTTTCGCACAATCAGCTGTTTTTGTAACTCCTTTAACAGTCACAAATATAAAAGAGTAATTTCAATGATTTTTTAAAACAGAAAAACCAAAATCCAATAATAAAAGAACAGATAATAATATTTATTTAAAAAAATTTTTAAAGCAACATCTTTATCGGTCAATAAAATTGAAAATGAAAAGCAAT
>JXOV01021331.1:0-22290 GCA_001014945.1 Clogmia albipunctata
CACACGTTGTTTAAATAACTATTAAATACTCATATTACTCGAGTAAAGCAATAATGTCTACAATTGTAAAAATATTCCATTAGTTAAAAATAGATTCAAATTAAACTTCTAATCCTTTAGATTTTTTTACTGAATCGAAATAATAGATTAAGTGAAGAAATGCTAAATAAAAAGCGCTGCTTGGTAAAATTGTTATAAATATAATGTCAAATACAAGATCTTTGGATCGGGAAATCTAGATTTAACTTAAAAACTAGAACTTTGTTGTTCTTAATCTTATCTTATCGCCTGTTTATTAAATTTATTTAATCCAATTTTACATATATAGAGTTTTTTAAGGAATTTTAACAGAAAAGGAGAAAATTGCGCGAGGAAATTATTTAAGCCAATAGTTGTAAAATTCATAGAATAATGTTCTTAAATTAGTTGTATTATGCGCTTGTGACACCTAGAAAATCGTTTAACGATAAAAATTTATACTGTTGAGCGACTTCAGTATCAGTATAGGCTTATGGGCCGGTCCGGCCCTTTGCCTGTGTGATCATGTCCCTCCATTGATTTCTGTTGATGGTTGCTTCTTTCCATTTGTGTACTCCTATACGTAAAAGTCGATTTGCTGCTTCACTAATGGTTGCCTCGTACCGTTTTCTGGGTCTGCCTACTGGTCTCTTTCCTGTCAGACGTGCTTCCATTGCTCTTTTGGGGAATCGGCCTTCATCCATCCTGGTTACATGTCCTGCTCATCGTAATTTATTTAATTCCACAAACCTCAGCACGTCGTCATCCTAGTACAGCTGATAGACCACCTCGTTGTGTAGGATTCTCCAATCGCCATTTTCGAATACTGGCCCAAATATTCGTCGTAGAATTTTCCTTTCAACTCGTTTAAGTCGTTCTTCAGTGGCTTTTCCTATGGTCCATATTTCGCTACCATAAGTTAAGACGGGCCTAATAAGAGTTTTGTAAATTTTAATTTTATTTTGTTTAGAAATATTGAGCGACTTAACGCCCTTATTTAAAAATCGAAATTTTCGACCAATTAATAAAAATTAAATTAGAAAATTGCAAGTTTATGGAATCTATATTTTATTTGCAAGCAATTGCAAAAAAAAATAGAATAAAGTAAGTAGCTATGGCTGTTCGAAATTAATATCGATTTCATATTTACTGCTATTTTCGTCTCTAAATAGACACTGTTATTCACTGTTCCGTAGCTCAGCCTTTTTTACGGTTCTGACCAACCCTTACCCCAACTTTTTGAGCTGACAATTTTTAAAATTGTAATTATCAATTAGACCTCATCTCAAGTTTGTATTGAATATAAATAATGATTGCATCTTAGCATTGTAAACAGTGTTAATCAATTATGGAAATTTCATGGCCTAACCTTTAATCTAAGAAAAACGCACCGGAAATAATTATAAGTACTCGTATTTTTCAAACAACAGAAATGTGCTGAAAAGTTGTTGATCCATCGTCAAGTGGGGTTTTTCAGAGTTCATATAATAGCCTTCACAATATTTTAAATTAACAAATCTATGTTATTTAAACGGTGTAATTCTTTATCTTAATTCTTTATTTTGCAAAATAAGTAGTTAAAATGCTCTTTTTATGATTTATCATTAGTCCTGAAAATTATATTAGACGGTATCCGCCATGGCAGATTGCATGGGGGAGGGGAGGTCAAGGGGGCAAACACATATATTAAGTTGTATTTTGCTTGAGATAAATAAAACTCCAAAAATCTGTTGTAAATTTTACACGTTTTATTTATGATTTAAAATATAAACAATTAAATATTGTTTATCCAGTTGCTTGAATTTGCGAAACATTAAAATAATATAAAAGTAGTATATAATACTGAGAGTATTTCTCACAATAATTTACATGAATAAAAAGAAAACGGTTTGATACAGAGTTGAAGAATTGCAATAGGTTGCTTATGGTTAGATATTAGGTCGTCTCCTCCAGGCTGTTCCTTTTCGTCCCGAACATCTGTAGGATCACCCAAATTTGCAATAATAATATAATATAGCAATAGTGTTTTTTTTATTAACAACAACTAGTTAACTAATGGGAGTATGTACAGTTTATTATATTTCATGCAAATATAATTTGTTGAATAAATAAAACAATCTGGTTAAAAACACAAAATAACACAATAGTAAAAAATATCAATAATTAAATGGCATTGAAAAGGGATTCGACTTATGAACGGAATTATCATATGTCGTTATCGTCGAACTTTGCAAAGTTATTATCCCAGGCGAATGGATCTGATGGGTCTGCGGCTTTGGGCGGATCACCGTTCTTGTTCTCGTTGGTCGACTTGAAGAAGTCGTCATCCTCAAAGGGATCCTCGTACTTCTTTGCAAAAATGTTCACGCTTTCCGATTTTCGGATGTTATCGGCACTGCCTTCTTCCGTAGAGTGACTAGCATTCGGTTTGCCGGGCTTCCTCGCCGGCAATTCTTCATTCCATTGGTCCATCGCCTCCAATTCGTCTTGGGTCAAGTCCACTTTAGAAAAATCATCTTCAAACATATCTCTACTTTCAATTTGCTCCTCTAAACCAGATTCATCTTCTCCGAAGTTCGTCTTAAACCTGGACACTTTAATCTTATCGTTAAATCTTAACTTTTGCTGCATTGGAGATCGCTCAAAGTCTGTTTCAAAGTTTGAACCGGAAAAATCATTCGAGAATCTGAACGATTTCTGTCCCTTCTGTTGCTTAGGGGAGTTTACTATAAAGTCACTTTCAAACCCTTGCTCCTCGAAATCGTAATTGAATCGTGGGTCTTTGTGGTAGTGGTCTTCATGGTCTTCATAACTATACCTATCTCCTCCTTCGAGACAATTTTTATCGTCCTCCATTTCGCCTTCATCGTCATAATTCGATACATTCCCCCCTTTCATTGCGCTTCTCCTGGGCTCTTTCCTGGAGCTCCTCAGGTTCGATTTACGAGTTACAATTGGAGAATGTGAATTTTTAAACCTCCTATCCTCAACCTCAGCATAATGACCATCACTTCTTCCCGATTTTCTAATTGATTGTGCAGCAGATTGTCCTTTCCTCTTCCCACTGCCTTGGCGATCATCAAAGCTTCGAGGGGACTTTGCTGACATTGGTGAGAAGAAGTTC
Source organism: Clogmia albipunctata (assembly GCA_001014945.1). Classification (NCBI taxonomy): domain Eukaryota; kingdom Metazoa; phylum Arthropoda; class Insecta; order Diptera; family Psychodidae; genus Clogmia; species Clogmia albipunctata. Next base: position 3,143 of record JXOV01021331.1, read on the forward strand.
GAGTCAACTTGACCCTCGGCCGATAACCTATCATTACTCGCGCTACCTCCCATTTGAGAAGTGGGCAACGGTTCCTCGAAATAGAACTCATTTTCGTTCCTATTCCGACTGGCGGCACTTCTGGGCGTCGTTAGTTGGGCTGTCGAGGACGAAGAAGACCCTCTTGACTTCATTCTTAACCGACGATCCTTCTCGTTGTCCGATCCAGTTAGAATTTGACTGGAAAAGAATCTCCTCCTGTCGATGGAGGCCGCTTCTGAAGCACTTGCCGGACGACCCCAGGCACTCTGCTTCCCCCCATGCCCACCCTCGTCCCCTTCTCCGTCCCACGGAGATGACCCGCTCGATTTTCGCACCCTACTTCCGCTGTGGTGAGGTCTCTGCAGCGACCTGGTTCCCTCCCCGACATAAGATCGACCATAGCTCTGTGAATGATAGTGCCGATTGGCGTCCAAATCGGAATCCTCGGGGTCATAAGTGGCCAGATCGTCGTCGTAAGCATCCATGTTGGAGCGACGGCTTTTCGAGGACATACCTGATGTCGATCCAGACAAGCCCTTGCGAGATCCCCTTAGGCCTTTTTCGGTAGACGCGTACCTGAAAAATAAAAATTAATTGAAATAATCATTATATTACAATACAAGTCGCTTATTATTAAACAGCATTATCATTTTAACAACTTGGGTCTATGTCAATTAGAAATTGCAAATTCGAATAACATTTTCACTATTAGAATAACGAATAATTTATAAAACACTATTCGAATAATATATAGGTATGTCATAATTTATCAAAATTTTAATAATTTATCAATACCAGAATGCATTATTAATGACATCAATTTAAAAAATGTCTTATTTATTTAATCCATTCCTAATTGAAATATATCTTTTAATGTTCAAACATAGCATGAAGAAATGATTGGCTCTTTTCATTTTTAAAATGACTTCCTTATTGCACAAATTATTAGGTGTCTTATCACTCATCCGATTTCTAATTTTTGTATGAAATATCCCAGGATAAAAAGCTCTTTCGGATTCAACGCTTGTTGGAGGGATAGTTTTTAATGCTTTATATATTTGATCTAAGTATTGTCCTCGACTCCCATCAATTTCAAATTGGGTTATTTCCCTATTTACTGAACCTTATCAGAAAATATAACAAAAAAAATAAATAAGAGTATATTCCTATGCCAGTACACTTTAAAAAGCAAATGCTATTACTCTTACAAATTAATTTCTCTGTTGAAATTGTTAATTTATTTTATATAATTAATGTACAAAAATTCAACTAAAAATGATATTTCAAATAAAATTCAAGTAGAATTTATTATTCGAATATTCGATTTATTTGTGACAGTATATTCGAATTTTAAAATGGCCCAAAATTGACCGAATATTCAAATGTCGAATAAATCGAATTGCAATCCCTAAAGTCAATAAAAAAAAAACAAATTAGGCTTAAAAAATAAAGAATTTTGCGATAAAATAAATAAAAACGAAATTTTATTTAAATAAAAACACCTTAGAGTATAAATGGACACAATCTTTTCCATCTTAAAATAAACAGGTTCGGATTGTGAAAAAAAACCAATTACTTTGAAATTAGAAATTGAAAAAAATTGAAAATTAATTTCCTCGTACCGTGTTTACGTAGATATTTTTTAAATGGTTCTTCTTCTATAAAATCATTTTTCAAAAATAAGCATTGATACAATTCCTACAATTTACAGTTATTGAAGTACATTTTTAATTTTCAATTTAAAATTAATTTACTATCTTAATAATTTACACTACAGGATAATTTTCAATAGCAATAAGCGTGATAATAATGATTATGTATTTAGTGTTAAATAATCAACATTGGCGACAACTAATTAGACCTTGTGAGGTGATTAGAAACCTGGGTAATTGCAGGAGGGCGAAAACCACAAATTACCAAGTTTCTCTCTATCATTATATTTATGGGTTCAACTGTAAAATAGGTGTGATTTATGTTGATCAACATAGTTTTTACGAGTGAACATCTTACTATAAACTTTTCTCGATATTTGTAAATAATTAAAATATCAATTGCATAACGAAACTTGTATTTCCTTAGTATCAATTATTCAAATTAATTTTCATTTTTGATTATAATAGTTATTTATACAACAGGTCGATATTAAATTATTAAATACAAGTGTTTTTAAGAAGACCCGTGTGTTTAATAATGCTTATCGATTGTGTTTTATACTAAATTTTATGCATTTTTTAAATAATAAACCATTCACAGCGAAACTTTTTAACTTTTAACAATTTTATGGAAATTATTCACGGAGGTCACACTTTAATAATAAAGAAAAGGTACTAGTTTTAATAAACTAGTGAAAGCCTCACAGATCAAATTTTAGTACTATAATATAAATTTTATGCAACAAAAATGCATGAAAAAATTTAAGAAAGGTACATATTCTAAAATATTGATTTAATTGATTTACCTCGATCGTCCGTCCATTGGATAATCATCTCGCATAAGGTCCATGCTTCCGTAGCATCCTTCTCGGCTGCCTCTCTTTGTGATTTTTCGGCTTCCACCTCCTCCGCTGCCACTTTCATAGCTCTCATTGCTCTCTCGATCGAAGCTTTTCCTGTCTCTCTGGTGGAAGTAGTCTCGGTTCATCTTTGACCGATCGCGACTGCCGCTGCGGTTAAACGAGGACGGACTGGTGTCAAAGGCAGCCTCCTGGGCATCCTTATGGTCTCCAAAATCGTCAAAGTCTGCGTAGTTCTTGTGACCGTAGCTGGCGTAGAACTTCCTTTTCTCGTAGTTCCGATAACTCTTCATCATCTGGTCCCGTTTGTCGTACGGTGGTCCATAGGTGCTCCTCTCGTACGCGCTGCGGTCAAACGAACGCCTGTCCAGCTCCTCCTCGAAATCGGGCGGCGAAGACCATTTTGTGTGCTCGCTTTGGGCGTGATACCAGTTCGTCTGCTGCCTCCTGTGCTGCTCCCTCGACCGCTTATAATCGTTCTCGTACTCGTAGTCCTCATCACAGCTGTTCATCCGTCGCCCGTGTCTCATGTAATGCCCCTGGCGATCTGAAGAAATTCCCGGCGACGGCCTCCTTCTGTACTCCTGCCCATCGTCATCCCAAGGACTGACGTCCCGCGAAGAGGAGGATGTGTGTCCTTTTGGCCATTTCTTGTCCATCAATTTCAACTCGTCCTTTCCGTCTGAAGAACACGGAGAATCCACACCGCCAGAACGCGGTTTTGTCTCTTTGGATTTGTCTACAGTTTTAGCTGGGGTATCCACAAACACCGCCCATGAAGAACCGTTCGTGTTGTTGCCCTTTGCATCCGATTGTTGAGCTGTAATGAAGAGAAGTATTTACAGTATTATATGTATCAGATACATAACATAATCTAAAACAAATCTAAAACTATATCAATACATTTTTATGCTCTTGGTAATTCTAATGAAAAAAACTATTGCTATTTAACGAAACCGCGCGGTAATTCGAACTCATTGGTGACCAACACTCGACAATTCAAAGTTGCAGATTTGTTATTGCAACATTTCAGGCATCTTTTTACTTAAACATGGTAATGGGCAGTCTGAGTAACAGCATTTGAAACATACAAATTCTATAATTGGTAGTATTTTAAGAATCCCTCTAGTTTCGAATTAATTATCGAGAGTCGACTGTATTTGTAAACGGTCTGCCATTCGGCAACCGCTTACTAGGGCAGTATAGGTCAGACGCAGTATATGGGAGGACATTAGTGTTACATTAGATAAAGACATTAAGTGATTTTCTTTTTTTTTAAACGAAACATCATAAATGGTTATTTATTTCATTATAAAGAAGAATATTTGTCAGCACCAAAACAATATTCGTTTCAAGAAAACATTCAAATTTCTAAACTCTTTCTACGTTACAAATTATGCGGTCATATTCATAGAAATTTAAGCATTTTCAAAAATTTTCTTTGCGGCCGAAGAAAGGATAAGATTTACAATTTTACTTGATAATCAATTTAAGAAATTAAAGTCGAAATTTCTGCAATTATTTAGGACACACAACACTAAATTTCCTAATTGATCTGGAAAAATATTTTATTAAATTCATTTGGAAGATATTGCTATAAATGACATATCTTCCACTTTACGATAAAATAAGCAAGCATTGATATCTTTTAAAAAACAATCGCTTTTTGTTAATATTGAAATGAACGTTTTCCACTACATTAGAAATATTAAATATTGAATTTAAAAACTTATTCTTACCATTTTGATTATCCAAATCAGGAGATGAAGAAGCGCCAACCATATCGCTGAGTGACCCAGAATTAAGTTCCCGTTTGATAGACTCCTCTAATTTTTGCAATTGAGGCGATTTTCTGTCCGCAACTGATGGAGGTCTTGGCGAAGTAGAAGTGTGAACTTGGTTCAACGAGGCCATAGGGACTGGCGATAAGGTTTTGTGAATTGGAATTGGAGAAGTGGACGTATCCACTCCCTGTTTGACGTGGTCTGGCGGAGACGGTGAAATGGACTTCATGATCGGGGAAGTGGAAGCGTTTTTCAATTGGCTTTCCAAAGGCTTTGGCGACAGGCTCTGGTTGTTGTTCAACGACAAATTAGACACAGCCAAGTTCATAAGTTCGTCTATCTCAACATCGTCTTTGATGGACGCCGATAAGATGCCCTCTCCCTTCTCAACATCACTCAAACTCTGATCCTCTATTTGGATTTTCTCTTCCACGCTAACTTCGGTGAGGGAAGAAGTTTCAGGTATTTCGTCCTTTTCCATTTCCTCAAATGCGTCCGATATTTCTGATGCCTCATTTTGACTGGACATTGTTGGTTTTTCAAACAAATCCTCAACCAATATTATGTCTCTCAAAGCTGCGTAACGGTCCTTGGCATGGGATATGGCTTCTGTTATTTTGGTGTCTATTTTCGCCATTGGAACAGTTGGAACCGGGGAAGTTGATGGTTTTGTTTCAAATACCTTTAAACCGTCTGGTATTAAAGCAATCGGGCTAATTCTCTTTGGTTCTTCCTCTTGAACACATAGTTCCTCTTGAATTCTGGCAATTTCCTCCTCCGGTTCTTCTGTTTGCTCCTCTGAAGTGTTCAGTTCATTCTCAATTATTTCCCTGAAAACGGCATACTTGTCCACGTTATTGTTGGTCATAACAGGTGGTTCTGGTTTGATGTTCAAACTATCAAAGTCCGCGACAAAAGAGTGCTCGTTGGAAGTCGTCTCTTCCCCGAAATTATCATCAAACACGGCCACAAAAGTTGCATCAGAGCTGTCATCGAAACTAACTTTAAAAACGGCTGATTGGAGATTCTCTTTCACAGGTTCCTGCTTTGGAGGAGGATCTTCCACTTTCTTTTTCTTTGAACTGTTTTCCCTTAGAAATTCCGACAAATACTTGGTTAGCTCCACAATGGTCATTGTGCTCAATTTCTGAGAGGGGACATTTAACTTATCGGCAAGATCATCAATGCTTAGAGTTAATAATTGACTTAAGGTTATGTCCGAAATCGCCGAGTCTTCTTCTAGAGATTCTTTTGGAGATTTGGTTAAATCGTTGGTGGCTCCTTGGGACTTTCGACCGCCTCGCTTCGTATTGCGATCTGTCTGAGGGGGTGGTAGTAAAATGGGAAGGTCCTGTTTCTGTGGGTAAGGGGTCAAATAGTCGTCTTCCGGAGGTTCTTTAAAAGGCCTTTCTGGGCCCGGAAAGTGACTCTCCGTCCGTGTAATTCTTCGTGAGGGCAATGGCAGAGGCGGAGCATCCTGATTACCACCCCGAGATTTAATCGATCCAGCTGATTCATATCTCGGCATGTCTTTGCTCAGTCCCGATCGAACTGTGGGACGAATGATGATGTCGGAGAATTGCTTCTTCGGAGGCAGTGGAGGTGGTTCTGTGTAGAAGCCGGCATCAGGACGAGGTGGTGGCTCTGGGGCCTCGTTCTCACTTAAAGAATCCGACTCCTGCAATCGCCTCATATTTATGCTGTTTGAATCCCGCTTTGAGAATTTCTGTCCGAACAAATGGGGTTTCATCATTTTCTTGGAGCTTATCGAACTGATCACGTCCACTGTATTCTGTTTAAACACACTTGATGGTCTATTCCGAATAGACGAACCCAGAGTATTGTAATTAGACGCGTCCGAAGACTGACGTTCGACTCGCTTTTGGTTAGAATAAGACGAACTTTCTGGAGGAAGATTCACTTTTAGAGCACCCCTGTACATGTTGTCCGATTTCTGCTCCTCCGATCGATCATCACTGTCCTTTCTTTCTTTTGGTATATTGTCTGAAAACGAAAATTCGAAAAGATCCTCCTTTTTTCCTTGATCAAGAATTTCTTCAGCTTCGTGTTTCTGCTCTTCTATAAAAGGATCTGACATCAGGTTGAAAAACGGGTCATCGAAATTCTTGCCCGACTGACTGCCTTCATCGGAGTCTTTTCTATCTATATAAACATCTTCAGATCTCATTGTAGGAGAGAAATTGGCCGAGAAATTCACGTCCGAATTGGACAAGTCTTTCAACAGTAGTTTTGGCGGATTTTTCAGTTCCTGGAAAAAGTACTTTTTATCCACATAGGGTTTGATTTTGCCGGTGCCCAACGGATCCAAATCGCTAAAAGCGTCCACGTATTTTGTCCCACTGGAAGACGAAGTGCCCGATTCATTGCTGGCATTCAAATTATTCGTATTTGGTTCCGTTTCACAAAATTCTACTTTCTGAGGAGTGAGTCGGGATGATTCGGGAACAGTTCTAGACACTTGAGTGCTGTCTTCATCAAACAAGGTGTCGTTTATCCATGACACATTCGGACTTGCGTTTCTTTCGGTGATTGGCGGTGAAATATTTTGTGGCTTTGGGCTTTTTTCGGGAGGCAGCAAAGGAGGACTACTGTCGCTTATGGACCGGTCTACGGGAGGTTTAAGAGGCTTCGAGTGGCGGGACTTGGTAGTCTCAGGAGGTGGTGGTATGTTGTATTGCGTGAAATTGGTGAAAGAGTCTCCAAATGGATCTTCTGAGTCGATTTGCTTTGAGGGAAATTCATTTGGGGTTATTCTTTCCATCTGAGTGATTCCCCTTTGCAGGGAGTTTAGTTCCTTTTCCAGATCCACTAAATCACCGGCACTAGATCCACCACCATACGCTCCCCCACCCAAAGAAGTCTCTGAAACAAAACCTGACTTTGTCGATCCCCCAAATCCGGAACTACTCTTCACTGTCAGGGGAATTGCGGTTGATGTGGAGGCATTTGTGTCAGTGTGTAACTGCTGGAGAGGATGGTTTTGGTGGTGGTGGGAAGAGGAGCCCAAAATGCTTTTACTTTGGATATTTTGTCGGGCAAGCTCGATCTCCTTCTTTTTCAGTTCAAACACCACTTGGAATAAATCCCTCATCGCCAACACCACTTGACTAGCTGCCTTGTCGGTCTTGATCCCGAAAAACCGGTGTCCACTGTCTGGGGAGCCGAAAATGTAGCCAAAAGCGCGACTATCTGTCATATCCTGCGCAATAAAGCTAATTTTATGGACAGGGTGATGATACAAACAATCCCCAGTCTTCTCCTCCCGCAGCCGGAGACCCTCTATAGAGACGTGGATTATGATTCTTTGTTTGTGCTCTCCGGCGGCTCTAATAGCCATTTTGAGGTCCTAAAAATAGGAGAACATTAAAAACTTCTGGTATTTTTAGAATTATTATTTATTACCTGGAGAGCCTCCTGGCACATTCTGTCTCCCCTGGCCTCGCCCACCTCCACGCACCCAAACAACTTGGCCCTGAAGGTGACTCCATCCCCAAAGAACCGGTCATTTCGATCTGAAAACAAATAAATGGTTTAAACTTTGCAAATTCACCCTATTTACCAGTTTTCTTTACTCTTTTCCTGCATATTTCTACACAAATGACTCCAATTCAACCAATGAAGTAGTTCACATTTGGTCTGAGGCTAATTTAGGCCTTTTATCTACTTAATTGTGTCTAGAATACGGTAACAACAGCAATAAACATTTAATTGTCTGCAATTTCGCAGGTTTGTTTTTGTTGTTCAATCTGTCACATTTGAAATTTGCAAACTTTGCTTTTCTATTTCTTGTATTTAAAAACGGAGGATAATGAATGAAATCAGAGAAACGGGATAGTTAAAAGGACGAAATCAGATGTTGGTGTTATTTTTTAAATTAGCCAAAATAATCCTGGAAAATGGAATTTCCAGAGGGATCATTATTATTATTACTAGCTTTTAAGGGATGAAAAAATTATTACGTTTTTCGTTCTCTTACGCAATAAATCAATTGATTTCTTTTAAAATATATGGCTAATCCTTGTGTTTATTGTATATACTATTTATTTCTTTATGTTAAAATAGATTCTGCTGATTCATTTGCGCTAAAACTTACATTTATTTGGGCTACTCTTTTTTCGTAGTGTTTGCATTAAAGCTGGATTAAAAATCACTTTGTTTAGATAAGTTTTCCACAATTCACCAATTTTGATCTAAAAAACACATTAATTTTTCCCTTCGTTCATGCTTAAACTTTTATATGAAATACACCGTTAAAAATGAGTTTTCCTCAAATTGCACTTGTTGACCAATACTGTATTACTTCTTTTAAGGACATGAATTGCCCCATTCGATTGTTTCAATGATTCAGTAACCAGAAAATCACAATTATTTGCAAAGAAAAATTTCCTTGGCCGGTTTTCTTTACTTCCAATCGATTCAATTTTCCCCAATTTTAGGGGAAGGAAAATTTTCCAGGATTCGGAAATGTCAACTGAAATTTTTGAATATTTAAATTGACGTTAAATAGTGAAACATTATTTATTTCCGATGAAACAAAAAGTGACAGCTTACTTTCAAATTTATAACGTTTATTTTTTAAGCCAAACGACCTTTTTCGTCAAAATTCATAATTCGCGTTGAAAGAAATAAAAAGTCCGAAAACAACAAAAGACAAATTTTGTGCTGCTCTTTTGGCTGAAACTAAGTGTGACCGGAAAGGAAGTTTCGTGTGTTTGTGGAGTGAATGGAAATAGAGCCGGTTTGGTGGAAAAGCGAGAGGAATTTGTGCAATTGGAAAGTTTGTTTTTTTTCTGTGGAAATCAAATCCAATCGAAAAGTGCTGTGATCTGTGGATTGGTCCAAATATTAGTTGGCCAAAATGAATAAGAGCTGTGCCCGTTGCAGTAAAATCGTGTACCCAATCGAGGAGTTAAAGTGTTTGGACAAGGTTTGTAAATTAATCGAAAAAGAATAAAGACACACACTCACACATACACACGTTGAAAAGATTGCCGTGGAAAAACAAAAATTCCAAAAATTTCTCATTTCGTTAAAAATGAGACATTTGTCTGTTGTGCGGATAGTTTTTTGGGTCTATGGCTGCTAGATTAAATAATGGCCCATCCTCATTGCATTAACAAGACTACGATAATTGAGGCGAATTCGAAGCTGAGAACAATGTGCGACGACGAATTTTCCCAACAATTAAATTAGTCTTTCGGCTGTGATTTGGCCAATTTATTCATCAAAATATAGAGTTGGTTTCAAATTAAAAGTAATAAAAAAGCACCCAATTGACGATGGAGAGAGAGAAAGGTCAACAGCAATATTTTAATCTAGGAAGCACAGCAAAATGCACTTGTGTTTGTGTTTTGCTTACTACTTTTTTTTTGCACTTATTCCTTGTTTTGGTCGCGGGCAGAGCAGAAATTAATTCAGAAAACGTTGCGGATTATCGTTCTGCGTGTATTCTAGAACAAACGGCTGGAGAATATTACTTATTCAGATCGAAATGTGTCCCCAAAATGGCTGCAGAGGCTGCTACGAATTCTTAATTTTGTTTTGCAAATTGAGATTGTGTGTCGCTGGGGACAGGATGCATGCCAATTTGAGGGCAATTTAAGAATTTCTCCGTCCAATTCAAGTCTATTTAACGACCGACGAGCTACTCGTACCATCGAGACTAAATGGAATGGATGAATGGCTTAAATGCCTAATTTAATTTGGCATACGTTGTTTTTTAATAGCGATAGATAGAGTAAAATGATTGATGCTATGTGTAAGTGAATTCACATGGAGAGAATAATTTAGTGGTGTTTTGTTGTTATTGGACACAACAATTGTCTTTGGTGGATACGCGACAATCCAGCCCACCGGTTTACTTACACTGTTTTAGCGTAGCAGCAGAGAGACCAAAAAGTGGATTAAGCGAAATGGAATGGCATAAATCAGCTCTAAAAAGGAAATTAAACAATTGGGTATTGTTGTTTTTGATAGCAGCAAGCGCGGACCTGAACGTGTATTTGTGACAGATTGTGTGTGGAGATGGCCCAAATGCATGTCAACAAATTAGAACGGATTGATTGAATGAACTGAACTTGTGTGTATGGGACTCTTTCTCTCTCTCTCTGCCTCTGATAAATTGTCCATTTTTGGAGTTTTTCGCAGCCGCAGCCGGTTAGGGTATTATTCCAGTGTGGGGTCTAAAAAGGTAATTCATCGCGATCGTTTATTATTCACAATAAATATTCAACATTTTCTCCAATAATTGCCGCAAATTGTCGTTTGATGATCGCACCGTAGTTCATTTATGCCACTGTGTGCGTAAAGTCGGTTTTTTTTACGTTCGCACTGTTCTCCATTTAATTCTCAAGGTCTCTTGTCGCTTGTTGATGTTTTTTTAATTCATGCTTTTTTCATTATTAAATTTTTTATTGTGGTCTTACTATCATTATTAGTATTGCTGTTTGAAACCCGCTGCAAAGACAAAATGAGTGCTGGACTCTCTGTGGGAGAAATTGCCAGTCACCAAAAAGAGTTTTTCGCCTTTTCTTGGCTGCTTAACGGTCGACTGCAACTGGAAGAATCGTCTGACATCATCGCAACAACTGCCTGAATAATCGTCGTTTTGCAATGTTTTTTTTCGTTCCCCAGTTTTTGTCACAGACTACTTAAATTGTATTACTTTATTTATAATCTCATTAGTATTTATTTCAATTGCGACTGTAGAATGCTTTAGTTAGATATAATTTAAAGATAAATATGATATATACTATAGAGTAAGACTGTTAAACGTTGAATCAACTATTTAAATACTTTGGAAAAAAGTGAAACAATGCATTAATTCATTAAATATTTAAATATCTCCAAGAATTAATGAATGCTCAAATAAATTTGAATTATTATAGGAATAATTTGAAAAATACCACAATTGGCTTTTTCAACACATGATTTGAGCTATGAGTAAAGTTACGTGATGCTTGGAGAAAATTTAAAAGGCTGCTGCAAATTACGACAAAATATTTTAACCGCACACAAATAATAAATAAAAAAAAGAAGTGGATACAATGGCAAATTGAGAGTGGAATCTAATTGCGAGCAAATGCACTGCGATTAGCAATTGTCGAAAGTAGGGTAGTGTAAGCGAGTGCGAATACGAGGAGGACAGGGGGAGGGAGGGACTGAGGCAGAGATGAGGATGAGCAGATGGTGGGCATGGTTATTATTTAGTATTTGTTGCATTCGGATTGATTTACGGCATTTGACGCCAGATGAAACGGCGCCGTTTTGCTGATCCGAAGAGAACGGTTTCAGTTGGCGGATTGTTAATGGAATAAGTTGTGCTGCAGCAGCAGCAGCGTTGACCAGGCCATCGGCCAACCAGCCACTTCTTCTGGCTAGAGTTTCACTGGGAAAGTTTAAATCGGGTGTGGTTTAGGTCGAGGAGTCTCTTTTACCGAAAATTCAGCGTGCTCAAGTGATTTTTTCTTTTCTTTTTTTATATTTCGACGAAAGCTGGGGACTCGAGTTGAATGGCTTTTATGATTGATTTGCGGAGAGATATGGTTCCATTCCGATTAAAGACTGTTATCAAAAGTTTGTCTGTCAAAGAATTTTCCGTAATAACGTTTGATGATCAAATATGTAATTTGGCAAAAAATGTTGAATAGTTGTGTATGTGTTCCCCGTCTGGACATCACGGCGACAATGATTCATCTTCTAAATAGTAGTTTGCCATATAAATGAGTGTCATACTGTCATTTCAGGAATAATAATGAAGTAGTGCGGTTATATCATTGAAAAGAATAAATTAGTAATGTACTACTTATTATATTTAGGAAATGACTAAAGTGACATAGAAAGTCATATTTGTTGTCAGTTATTTTTAGACATTTCCTAAAATTATGATAAACAAAGGGGTTTTTTCAAGCATCACATTCACTTTTTTATTGTTATTAGTTAAATAAAGTCGAATTCTTATAACTAACTAATACGCTAATGGATTTCTAGACAAAAACTAAAATTTAAACGTTAATTGAACAACAAATCAATCATTACTCTTTTAGGAACTGGATTGAAAAGGTTATTTTAAATTTGTTTTTCATAACCAGCATCCGTTATTGCTTTAAAAGAAAACATTAAATTAATATCTTAACATTTTTCATAATAAGATTATTTGAAATATGTGTTGTCAAACAGTATTTTAAAAATAAGGTGTTTTCGTGGGTGTCACCAAAAATTTCAAGAACGTACTTGAGATTGAGACAACTAATATTAGTTTTGAGTTATTAATTTTAAAGAGCAAAAAATCATAAAGTACTTAACCAAAGTTTTATGAACAATGAACACTTAACTAATTTTGAGATTTGAATGCATAAAATGTTAATGGGGAATGCATGTTTTATTGTTTTTAAATTCTGATGACGGTTTTGGTTAGTGTTTTATGGGAATGTTGTTTTTTTCGATGGAAAATACTATCACGTATAATTTCTAGACCTAAAACAATTTAGTGGAATTTTAAATAATAACATATTTCAATGATATTATTATTTATTATCGTATTCATTTTACTAGGCTGGCACATAGTTTCTAGCTGTAAATTATTTGCATTAATATTAAATATTTATACAGTCCATTCATAAAATGCTTGGACAACTGCTGTTTCAATTAAATTATAAATTTTAAATATTACAATGGAACAATGGTGTATAAATTATAAGTTAATCAAGATTAGTTTTAAAATTTGCTGTTTCAATTAACATTTAAATTGGTTATAGTTATGGTAGGCTGTGTGCAGAATCCACTCGGATATTATAGCCCTTATTCTTATATAAATATATGAATAAGATCATTGTAACAATGTATGATAACTTATCACCGGAGGTATGGTGGACGTATATCGCCCTAGCTCTCTGCCTATCACTATTTTCGTCCCTAACTATGTTGATGTTAAGATTATGTTGGAATAGGATACAATAGGTTTATTATACCCGCCACTCAGCACCGCACACTAGGGCAGTATAGGTCTTTACACTTTATGGGATAGGTTCAATGTTAGTAATATGGGCAGTTAGTATGAATTATCAGTTATCTGCGGACTATAGAAACTTGAGAACAAGTTTTGAGGGTAATTTCTCCCTGCGCTTATAATCTTTCGTGAGAATTGAATATAAGTTAAACAACTGAACGTCCGATGATTTGTCAATTTTTGCTATTAAAAACTAGAAAATAAATTTTCCGTACAGCCGCACNTCAGTTATCTGCGGACTATAGAAACTTGAGAACAAGTTTTGAGGGTAATTTCTCCCTGCGCTTATAATCTTTCGTGAGAATTGAATATAAGTTAAACAACTGAACGTCCGATGATTTGTCAATTTTTGCTATTAAAAACTAGAAAATAAATTTTCCGTACAGCCGCACAAATTAAGGCCTTATTATAAAACCATAAGTTTAATAATAATTATTTCTTCAAAATTGTAAATTATATTGTAAAAGGAATGCGATATAATAAGAAAGGAAACATTTAAATTAAATACTAAGAGGGATAATAAAGCCATGCTTTGTTGGTATCGCTATTCAACGAGTTCTCTATATTTAACTTGTGCAAATTATTTTATAATGAATAAATGGCATGTTTCTATAATTTCTTTATTACAAAAAAGTATGGCATTCTAGAAATTTGATAAAACACCTTCACTGGATTAAGATAAATTTCAAAACCAAACTTTCGTATGTAGATAAATCCGGCATGTTTTCCCCGCTGTTGTATGAAGTGTGTAGTAAAATCAATTACTTCATGTGCTAATACGTCTGTTAATTTGTATGGAATCCATGTGGAACGAGTTGCGAAACGTGGTTTTGTTGCTTATCAGTGTTTTAACGGTCGTAGTTTTGTCACCTTTTTTTGGACTTGTGAACGCTACAGAGATAATTGACTGTTATCAGAACGTGATGACCAGAATCAATTTAAATGTTTTGTTTCTCCCCTCGATTTGTTATAATGTGGGTTCTGCGTAGAAGAGAGGGTTACTGACTGCTCTGGTTGTTTCAGTAGTGTCAATATTTTCCAATTGTAACCATTTGTCGACGCCAGAAGAGAGGATTCATCAAAATCCCATCAATTACAAGAGTTCTGGCACATCACAGTTAATCGAATTAAATCAGTAGATTCGGCTGTACTTTGGTTGTAGCCGGGTTTTTATTGAATAACAATGAAAGAGGAGAGAGACGTCGAAGAAATGGGTTGGTCGTTGTCGTCGTGTTGTCTCTGTAACAATTCAAAGACAGGCTTGTATATTTTTGGAGAGAACTGTCCGCCCGATTGCTTATGGGCCATGGAATTTACGACTTGCTGAGAAAATCAGCGGGCATCTTTCGGATATGGGATCTCTCTGCTGAATATCGAGAATTGGCGAGTTCAATTGGCAGTTGTCGTTGATCGTATTTAACCATAGATGAAAAAGACAATAAAAATGGGAGGAATAGATGTGAATATTGGCGACAATAATCGTCGTTTGAAGTTTATTGCCTTGTTTTCATCAGTTGGTTAATATGCTAATTGGAATTGGCAGTGTCCTCCTCCAACTATTAGATCTTTGGTTGGATTGGTGCCTTTCAATTGAGAGAGAAGAGACACTGAACTAACTGGAATAGGCCATTTTAAATCGTTTGAATTATGGTATTGGTTATTAAAAAGCCCCCACTGTCTATTGTTATCAAATTTATGTAAAAATGTAAAACTCTCTCGTCAAAACGCGTGACGCTACGTCTGGTTATTTTCTCCGTGATATGTGGCGAAATTGAAATTCATGATGGCCTTGACCTTTTTCAGGAATCTCGTTTGTCAGTGATTTTTGATCTTGTTTATTCGAAAATTCTCAGCGAATTCTCTTTTGTCCCGTTGTTGCTTAAATTTGCGCAATGAAGATTCTCAGCGGTTTTTCTCATCGTAGAGTCAGTGGGCTCAGCTAATCCCCGCGCCAGTGTAATTAAATATCGGTGTGACGGAATAATGAATTTTTGAGGTAGAGTCAAGGTTTGATTTATTACCGACCGGGAGAGTCGGAGCCTCTTATCTGGGGATAATTATTAAAAAGCGTTCTTATCACGTGGTGTTGTCATTATTTATAGATTTGTTTTTGTTTTTATGGTAAATGGTGAGATAATTTGAATTTCCTCTATTTTGTGCTAATTTCAGTCATGGCACAAGACATGCTTCAAATGCACGGAATGCGGCATGGCGCTGAACATGAAGACATACAAAGGATTCAACAAAATGCCCTATTGTGAAGCGTAAGCTATTTGATTACATTTTCCAATTTGGAGCGATGCCAAAATGATTTGTTTTCTACTTCCATCTCTCCCTTTCTTGTTAAAGGCACATTCCGAAGGCAAAGGCGACCACAATTGCGGACACACCAGAGCTGAAAAGGATTGCGGAAAACACCAAGATTCAATCCAATGTCCAGTACCATGCGGACTTTGAAAAGTCCAAGGGTAAATTGACCCAGGTGGCGGACGATCCTGAAACGCTCCGAATTAAGCAGAACACGAAACAGATTTCCAATGTCGCGTATCACGGGGACTTGGAGAAGAAGGCGGCTATGGAGAAGCAGAGGGAAATTAGTGAGATTTTAGAGTCCAGAGGTAGGCAGCAGGAAGAAGAGGCATTGATGGGTTAATATTATTTAATTGTCCGGCTTCTGTAATGTCAATTTGTTCGTTTTCAGTATTATTACTTATTGTTTGATAAATTGGTTTTCATTTAAAGTAATTCATTTATAGATTGTAATTATTTGGACCATGTTTTATATTGTATTACATAAACCAGAGACAATAGATCCTTGAACTTAATTTTGTCAAGTGCTCCAGAATCAAGTTCAAGTGCTTAGACTCATCTTTTATTAAGTTTATTAATAGCATTTAATTTAGAGAATAATAGTTTCGAACCCATTATCATTGTATTTTGTGTTTCTTTTTTCGTTTATTCCCTTTTTCAAATTGGGCCCAATTCATCACAACCATCACACCAATACCATCAATGTTGTTTAGATAACAATGACGATGACTCGGAGTACTTTTCTGAGCAATTAGCCGCCGAATTCCAAACGACTCAGTACCATTCATCGCAACCGCCTCCACAACAACAGCAACTTCATCAAGAAAATCACCATCATCAGCAACAACAACAACAGCCCCAAAAAATCAGTCCACAACAGCAGCATCCCCCACCAATCCATTCAGTCCATCAGACAGGTCACACGAACAATCACCAGGCTAGAAACAATCATTATAACAATCAGCCCCAATCCCCGACCAAGCAACAGCAACAGTATCAAATGCAACAGCAGCAGCAGGCGTACAGGAATAATCCCGCTATCAGTGGGTCGGCTTATCCATCAGGAGGTGTAAATCTCCAACAGCAGCAGCAGCAACAACAGCAACAAATGCATCAGCAAATCTCCCAGAAATACTATGACCAATACGAGAATTACTCCCGACCCCAGACCACTTCCTATAACAATCATCAGCACCACCACAACAACAACAATAACATTAGTCAACAGCAGGCCTATAACACGACTAACTATCCCACGACAAACACACAACAGCTTCATCATCAGCAACAGCAGCAGCATCAGTATGGGGGGCATAACACTAATAATAATACCATTAACAATAATAATGGGCTAATCGCGGGCTACAATGATCCATATTCTGGTGACGTCATTAGTGGTGTGGGCGGAGGAGGAGGTGGTGGTAATAACGGTGGTGGAGGAGGCTATCCGCATCCACACCACACGAACAACAATAACCATCAGCATCTGGCGCAGCAGCATCACATGTCCAGCTCCAATAATAATCACATTAATAACAATAAAATGCTAGGCGATCGCAATTCCGGAGCCGCTGCCGGCTATTACATGACCAACAACAATAACCACTTTGACGGAGGAGATGGAGGAATTGGTAAGATCGCCGACTACGATCCGTTGACGGATGGACCCAGGAAAAATATCCCCAATACTTCGCGGCCAAGTTCAACTCTTGTGTACAGCTCCGGTAATTTAGTAGATCCATGTTTAATTAGATTTAGTAATAATCTAAATGTGTGCACTCTGTCTAGCTCATGTAAATAAGTAGATAGATCACTAACATTAAATTGTCCTTATCTGTGGATATTCTTTGGAATTATTGATTATTATGCTTTTTAGCAAACCCTAATTATGAGCGATTTTTAATAAATTGAGTCCAGTTATAGTGCAATTTTATACAAAACGTAGATGTTAATGTAACCAACGTGAGAGCTAAGAGTAAATCAAGAAAGAGTCATTTCCCATTACATAATTATTTCAAAAATTTGCGTACAATTTTAATTTTCATTCTTTAAAACAACAAAAAAAAAATAGAGATCGAGATACTAAGCCGCTTAGTATCACATTTTTGTCATTTCCATTCGATGCCACTATAAACGGTTTCTACTGTAATTTTAAAACAATAATGCAAATTAAACTTTCATCAATATAAATTTCCCTTTCAATTGAGGAACAACTTCTTAACTTCCATCATAAATTTGATGATTAAAATGTTTTAAAATTGATAAATTAATTAATTATAATTATTATGAAATATTTTTACAAGTTGTGAATTATCTAAACTATTATTAAAAGAAGCGATTATGAATTACCAGCCCTTGAGGGGAACCATTTCAAAGATTATGTCACAGATAATGACAAATATCCAAAGTCATTCGAATTAAGTACATACAGACGATAATAATAAAAAAAATCCATTCAAACGATGAATGTGTGAATTATAAAGTGTTTCGCGTGAAAAAACGCTAATAAATCTCGTGAAATATTATCAGAGCACGCGTTCGACTATACATTTCTAGTGATTTATGGGATTTACTGCTAATTGAGGCGAGATGAAGAGCAAAGGAATTTGAATGGCTTTGGATGTTTTAGCTTTGATGAGTAGAGACTCTGTTGTCTAATAAACAAATTATTTGTTAATAGTGCCGGCCAACAATGCGGGCTCAAACAGAAGGATTGGCTCGGTTACGGATATGGACCCAGTGAATGGGGTCTATGGATCGGCCACTTTGGACCAGCAACAGTACATGAACATGATGAGACAGCAGCAGCAGCAAATGATGCACCAACAGCAGCAACAAATGCAACAACCGCAGAGGTCTCAGAAACTGGTGAGAATAGCAAATTATTCATTTTATTTATTAGTTTTAAATTTTAATTAATTAGATTGCTTCTAATACAATTGTTTGGACCTGTTTAATTTCCATTGCAATTGAGGATATACAAGGTTTATATATCTTTTCCGGTAATCTATAAAAATAAGATGATGATATTACTTAAATCGCCTAAAATCGGTAAATTTCTTCAAAATTCTAAATATTAATTCACTTTTGGGCAATCATGGTCACATTTTGCCACAGAAATTTATTGGAAAACCTTTTAATTTTATTATTGTTAAAAAGTTTATGTAATTTTTATTATAGTCTGAAAATATATTATTTCAGAAAGTAAGCTTATTATAGGGTTTACACAAAAATACTTTTATTGTGATTTAGTTTTTAAAAAAGGATTTGTAAAACTTTTATTGAAAAAAATAATTTTTGTACAATTACAAATAATAATACTTTTGCTTCAAAATAAATAGTAATAAACGACAAATAAATCGCTTTTATTACGCAACAGAATCTAAAACCAACAACCAATTCAAAAGAATATAATCATATCTAAAGCGATAAAAATTATATACATACTTCTAATATATGAACTAGTTGTGGCGCGCCACCTAGAAGGGCAGCA
>JXOV01021332.1:0-42919 GCA_001014945.1 Clogmia albipunctata
AATTTCTAGAGGAAGCATAGGCTACTAAAATATAAACATTTTTCATCAGAATTGTATAAAATATACTTTCCAAAATGTGTAATTTACCTTTTATTTTAAAAAATATTTCGTGTTTTTTTGGGATTTGAGATTATAGATTTAATGTATAATAAATTAACAGGATTTTGATTTATATTGATTTTATCAGAGTATGTGATGGTGAAACTTTATCCTTGAAGCGTATTTTTTGTTTTGTTTTTACTTAACGTTCAAACAAGAACTTTCTATATAGATAACTCCTTTTGAAAGGTTTCTAATAGCATTAAAATATAATTTATGTATTATTTGCTTTATTTGTTTAATTTATTTTTTAACTGTTTTTTATTTATTTATTCTTTGAGATTTTATTTTATGAATTTTAGTAAATTAATGGTGAATAGTATTTGCGAATTTTAAATAAAAATAAGTATAAAAACTAAACAAATAATTGACTTAATCTGCCTTAATAAGTCACATTTATATAAATAACATCATAATAATACAGATTATTTGTCAAGATCAGTAGAAATATGAAATGGGGTATAATACTAGAGCAATTATTTGCAATTATAACACTGCATCAATTAGGTGCCAATGACGCAGAACAATTGTTTATCTAGTCTTTAATGTAATTTTCACTTCAGTCAGTTAAAAATACAGACGAAGGATTTTCATTGAAATTGAGAAATTAAAACCGTTTTGTGCCAATAAATGCGCGGCTTTGAGCTGCAAAAGTGCCACAAACTAAGTGATCTATTATATAGTTAAATTGAAATTAAACGCTGCTGTGTAATGGCAAATGCACGGAATTTTAGTGGGGACTTTGCAAATCATATTTATAGAATCATTTTACTCGGAGAGTGTGCCAATTATCATAGTTAGAGGAAGGGGGTTGGATCGGATAATGAATAGACTCTCATTGTCACGCAATTAGAACCAAATTTAATGCCTTGCATAAAACCGCCCTCTTTTCTCCCAAATTAAAGGGTTGAAAAAAATTAACCCTCACCCACAACTTTTGTATAATAATTCGGTTTGTCCCAACCAAAACCACACATTACCGGCGCATGATCCTGCTCATTTATCAATTATCAATTAGGGGTTTGTTGACTGTTTCTTACCGAAAATCATTCAATAATTAATTGGCGGTCTTGATTATACACTACTTATCGGTTCAATTGGCCCATGTTTGATTATATATTTACATTGGCCTTAAATTGATTGATACCCTCTAAATTGTACCTTTATAGGGATATTGATTTTGTAATTAATAAAAATCAACATCAAATTACCGTTTATATTATCAATTATTGGTAATTAATGTATAGATTTGGTAAAGGCTTAATTTTGTAAACTTGTTTATTTTTTTTGATAATTTGTTACATATGTTTCTTCACGAAATTAACTATTAATTAATTCTTTGTTTCAATTTCAGATGATATGATTTAAAATGTGTCTTTATGTATTTTGCATCGTACACTGTTGTGTACAACAACCTCTTGCAAGTATTCGAATATAGTCATTTCATTGAGTTCAACAATCAATATTTCTATTACTTTTCATAATTTGGAAAAATCCCATAAATTCTAATTTTTTGTTATTTTTTTATTTATATAGTTGAATATATTTTATTTCAAAATAAAATTAAATATCAAAGTAGTTCAACTTTGTTTACACTTGTACTAAAAAACTAAATATGAAGTATATTCTGCAATAAAATAAAAATTATTATAATCATTTTTATTATGAAACTATCACTTGTTTCATAATAGAGGTGTAATAATAAAAACCAAACCGCATTAAATTTTAAGTCTCTGAGTTCTGGCATAATAGGCATGAAATTTCATTATGATTTTTTTTATTATATTACAACTAAATATTAATAGAAAGATCTTTCAGACAATTATAACTGACAATTGTAATTATACAATAATTGAAGCGAATAATATTATATATTATTATATGATATATGTAAATGTACAATTTTTAAGATCTTAATCCAGAAATTAAAATTTACAATCAAATTTCGATTTAAACACTTGTTTTTCCGAGGTCCATAATATTCCGTGGAACAATTGTCATTTTGAATTATCCTAAAAATCAGGAATTTCATACAAATTAATAATCATCCTATAATTTGGATTTTTAGAATTCTTTCTTATCCATTTCTATCTAAAGCATTTTTATCCAAAAGCCCGACTGGAAAGTTTTTAAATAATATTCTTATGAATATTTAATATGTAAAGATGATTTGAATTATATAAAAAAATGTTTATTTCGGTTCTTTAAATAATACGCTAAACATTATGCCTTTGATTTCGAAAGAAAATTAGACATACAGGTTTACAAAGACCGAAGTTAGTGATGTGTTTAAGTTAAATTTTTTCGACTTAATTTTAGCAAACAATAATCGAAACACTTGTTAATTAATACCAATAAACTATATAGAGAAAATGTTATATTTACAACAAAGCAAGATTGGATCGCTTACCTGTGGATCGTTGCCAAAAATGAAAGGAGTCGACACAAATATTCGTTAAAGTCATAAGGTAAAGACCATTTACCTGTTCCTCAATATCCATTGTTTAGCCTTTATGATGGGATTAAACATTGTTTAATCCTCCAGACATGTTGACAGGCCTAATTACTTTAGTATCTCTAGGAGGGAAAATTTGATTTCCCTAATTTTACACCCTGGAGTGTTTAAAGTTGAAAATCATTTAAAACTCTTTATTAGAGGAAAAACCCAAATAACATTTTTTATCTTTAAACGAATATATTTTAACTCGTAAAATTGGCTTGGAAATGATAAGTTCATGAATATTACTCAATTAAAAATTTAATAATCCTTTCTTAGTACCAAAAATCTTGTATTGGAAAATCCCATATTTTTAGTGGAACTGCAAATATTTCGAAATATTTTATATTTAGCAAAGAATTTAAAATAGAAACGATTTAAACTGAAAAAGAAAAAATTAAAAAAGACTGAAAATAAATGCGTTTAATAAAACCTTATTTATTAAATGAATATTATAATATAATTACAACTATGTGTTTTTCTTCCACTTCTCGCCGGGAGTAAAGTCTGTCATTGGTTTTCCGGAGACTCCGCACGTTCCGATTCCCACTCTTCCGTTGACCGTGTCTGGTGACGCGAAAATGCTCTTTGGAGTGCTGCCCGACTTCTTGGAGCTCTTGACTGTGAACGCTAACCACTTGTTTTTCTCTTGTTCCCGCTCCTCCTCCAGCTCCTTGAACCGCTGCTGTTTCTTTTGTTTCTTCTTCTTTAGGTATTCCTTTTGATTGGGGTGTTTTCGCCTGGAAGAAATCAAGATAAACGTTTGATTAGAGTCGAGGAAAAACAGGAAAGTGTTGTGATTTATTACTTGTTGCTGTTGATGGAGGGAAAGACTTCGTTGCGGACAATGCGCTCCTTGAGCTCTCTCAGTGTGGTCGTGCCTCTGTTCTGGTAGGCGTCAAAGACAACGTTGACTTCGCCGGTCGAAGAGATTCCCTCAATGGTTGCCTCGTAGAACTGTTTGTCCTCTGCCCACCTGGCCATGCACTTGTCACCCACACGCCACGCCTTAGCCGCCTTCACCATCTGAATCTGTTCCAGGGCTGTCTCCAGTTCATCGTGGACCGACTTGGAGGCTTTCGGTTCCACATAACTGGATTTTCTCTGGTCTTCGAGTTGTGTTTTTATCAAATCCCGAGTCAATTCAATCACTTCCTCGAGATCCTTCTTGAGTTTCATCAATTCCTGGTTCTCAGGATCCGTCAACAAAGCCACTTCCACCTGCTGCAACTGCAGCTTGTAGTTCTGCAGGTCGTCAGACATTGCACTTTGATATTAGTTTCACTAATAACTCTGTTTATTATCCAGTAATTCGTCTTAACTCTGTGATAGTTTACAAAAAACTAAAAATATTTCCAAACTGACACTTGCGAAAAACCAAAACAAATCAGTTTCTTCTGCGGGCAAAGTGAGTTTGACGTTATCATGACAGTTAATGCATAGAAGAAAAGTCACTTTCCGAATAGGGGAAAATTGTAGGGAAATTGTTTATCATTGCAATCGCGAAATTTTCTATAAAAGAGACTGGTGTTCTATCTCAGGAGTAGTAGATCGACTGCCCTAGTTAAGGAAAATCCCACAATTACAATACAATGTGTCTTTATGCTTAGTGGTAAACTGAAATTGAATTACTGGAAAAATGGAAAGACGTGGAGAAGGCGATTCTTCTGTTGACTGGTCCCGGTTTGGTCTGGGCGATGATCCCAACCACCACTACCACCGGGCACGGCCAAGGGGAAATTCCGGGGGCTTTGTAGACTTGGGAAATGAGAGTTTATACGGTGGGGGCGGGCATCAGGTATTATTTTCATCAAATTTCCCCCATAATCAGCTCCTAAAGTCTATAAATATAATCAACAGGCGTCGGGGGCAAACGAGATCTTTGCTGAGGAGCAGGGCGATAAACCATGGTTCGTAATCAGCTGCCGGTTGTTGATGTTTTAGACTGATTAGTCATCGCTTAGGTGGCGCTCCAATTTTTTCATTTCGCAGCCAGTACTATTCGGCACCTGGGACGGCGTCTTCACCTCCTGCCTCATCAACATCTTTGGTGTT
The DNA here is from genome assembly GCA_001014945.1 of Clogmia albipunctata. Classification (NCBI taxonomy): domain Eukaryota; kingdom Metazoa; phylum Arthropoda; class Insecta; order Diptera; family Psychodidae; genus Clogmia; species Clogmia albipunctata. The sequence continues at coordinate 4,652 of JXOV01021332.1, forward strand.
ATTGTGTTCCTGCGAAGTGGTTGGATTGTGGCCCAGGCGGGAATTTTAAATGCCATTTTAATCATTTTTGCAACCGTCGGAATTGCGCTGGTATCTGTTCTCTCGGCGATCGGCATCTGTGAAAGGTGTCGCGTGGAAAGTGGAGGAGTCTATTTCCTCATCGCCCATACTTTAGGTTCTAGATTCGGAGGCTCTTTAGGTGTTCTGTACTGCTTTGGACAGGCAGTCGGATGCGCTCTTAATGTATTGGGTTTTGGAGAGTCTATGGCCGGTTTGTCTTCCTATTTATATTTGCCAATTTATTTAAGATGTTTGAATTTAGATAGTGAATGCTCTCAATTTCCTTTTTTGAAAGTCTTACGATGATTTTTTTTCATTATATTGATGACATCTAATTTACTAAAGTTTTATCTTGAAAATATTGTTCTATATTTCAAAATATTTTTGTTAGTTTTTCATATTGTTTATTAAACTGTTTAAAACTTAGACATTAACATACTTATCTGATAAAAAATTACGTTGACGTCTTTCTACAAAGAACTATATATTTACATTTTCAGAAAATCGTAATTTAAAAGTTAATATATTTTTTCCTTTTTTAAATCAGGTTTGGTCCATTTGAACGAAAACCCTTGGGCAATTAAAGGATTCGCCATTACGGCAGTCCTTTTGCTAAGCATAATCAATGTGGCGGGAGTGAAATGGGTGATCAAGCTCCAGTTCGCTCTTCTGGTTGTCCTGCTTTTGGCGGCTGTCGATTTCATTATCGGCAGTTTCGTGACTTATCACCCCGAGGTCGGCATCGACGGATGGTTGAGTGGAAATTTCAACAAGAATTTGTGGTCCAGCTATGAAGAAGGCTACACATGGTTTCGAGTGTTCGGAGTGTTCTTCCCGACAGTGACTGGAATTCTCTCTGGCATTAACATGAGCGGGGATTTGAGGGCTCCGTCCACAGATATTCCCAATGGAACTTTGGCTGCTTTTAGCACATCGTAAGTTGGTCATTTTGCATTAGAAAAATTATTTTTAATTGTTTTTTGATTGTGTAATTCCGTTATATAAAACTCCCCATTAGCGTGTAGTAAAGTGATAATTTGCCGCCCTAGAGCGGTAAAGATATAACTTTGTCAGTGTTTTTCAAAACTCATTTCTTGTTGTTATTTATTTTTATTTATTTTAACACAATAAAACAATAATCTGCTTTATAGATTAAACTCAATTATTCAAAAATTAGGAATTGCACAAAGTTTAGTACACAAATTTGTAGTTAATGTTCCTTTGTCCGTCTCGTTAAATTAATTTTTTAATACTTTTAACATTATCACCCGGCTAGCAAAGTATTTCATTACGTATCGTTACTTAAACAACTATTTTATATAGAATTGTTATTATAATACATTTTTTTCTGATTTCAGGACGATTCTATACTTGATTTTTATACTTTTCCTGGGAGCCATCGTGAGAAGGGACAATTTGTTGAAGGATTTTATGATTGTGGTGAAGGTGTCTGCTTTAGAGGTTCTATTGCTGGCCGGTATCTATGTGTCGAGTATGTCGAGCTGTTTAGGAGCAATGTACGGTACTCCTCGTGTCTTGCAGAGCATAGCAAATGAGAGCGTTATTCCTGGTTTAGGAAAACTTGGCAAAGGGGTGAGTTTTTTAAAATTAATTCAATTATTCGATTTTTTAAAACTAAATTTAAACTAAATAAATCAATTTTCAATTCCCTTCCAGCGCGGACCAAACAAGGTGCCAATATATGCCATGATTGTCGTGGCCATTGTGACAATTACATTTATTTTGTTGGGAGACATCAATAGTCTGGCGCCAATTGTTACGATGCCCTTTTTACTCACCTACGCCTGCATTGATTACTCGTATTTCGCTTTGGCTCAGACCTTTGACATTCAGAACAAGAGGGAGGAGCGATTCCGAATTCAGGCTCAAAGTCCTTCGTACGAGTCGAGGCGCTACGGATCAACGGGTGATTCGTACGATCACAATGACCTGGATCAGCTGTTCCCGGAGCGCACGCAGCACAAGAACCTGTCTTCGCCGAGCAACTCGCAGCAGACGACCCCGACGCACGCCTCAGTGTCGCCGAATTCCTTTAACGCGGACAATGTGATCTTCAGGGACGGGGAGAGGGAGCAGGACCCGATCACGGCGCCCATTCGACAGCACATCCACTCCAAGACGAAGAACTGGTACTCGGGCTTCTGCAACCGGTGGGCATCTCTCGCTGGAGCTGTCATAAAGATCTTCATTATGTTCCTCGTCCATTGGATCTTCGCCCTCACCTGTCTGGGCGTTGTCTTTGTCATTTGGCTGTACGTGGGCACAACCAATCCCGCCGTTAAACCAGGACTGGCTCAGGAGTTCCGGTTCTTTGTCTGGCTCAAAAGTGTCATCTTTAGATGTTTCGGGTGAGTTGTGATTTTATAATCTCTGCTTTTCGAAAGAGTGACCATGAAATATTATATTAAAGCTAATATTGGGAATATCAGTATCTTGTATTTTCAATTTACCTTCTCACAGTTTATTTAAGTATCAAGGACCTTGGGTATAGGTTTCAAATTGTAAAATCAAGCTTTGATGTAAAAACAAAGACTCAAATTAATACTATTCATATTGTCATTTTATCTATAAATGTTTTATTTCATTTCAATTTAATACTAATTGAAATGTTAATAATCATCTGTTTTAAACAATGAATCGAGTGCGAAATAATAAGCGGATTGTTCATTTCCGTTTGTAGATTTTAAATTAGCACAAATTTTATTAATAAAAAATTAACACGTTACGAAACTTAATCAATAAAAAAGAAACTTTTCCGTAAGACATTGCATCAAAAAAATTATTGATAGGGCACCTCATCACTTTCTTATCGCTTCTCTTCATTGATCAATATATGCATCAATAAAAATTGCCAACCGGGCATGTTTGGATCGAAAACCGAGAGAAATGGAAATGAATACACATTGTGTCATGATAAAACTATCGTAACTACAAAAGAAGTATAAGCTTAAACATCTTTACTTTATTGTATTTTTCTAAGGTTAGCGTGCTAAATTTAAGGAAGAAACTGATTTATTAATTTCTTTTGTTTATTTAGATTTGAATTCATATTATGCCTATTTGCAAAATCAATGTACTTCCAAATTTGTAAAAATATTCCGTGACATCGTCTTTTTAATGTAGTATCAAACTGCTTGATCGGCGTTTCTGTAACCAATCGTCAAATTAGCCACATAAACTTTTTCAGTTCCTAAACAGATAAGTCGAACCAATTCTATTTTACTCTTGATTTGCATTTGAACATTTTAAATGGGGTAATTTTGGCTGTTATTTTTCACATAAATGGATGAGTCATAAAGGCAGCTGCAGGTGGCTAATGACCGATTAGGAGTTTCAGGTATCGATTTCAAAGTCAATAAAACCCTTTTTTGAAAAGTCACAAGCAGACAGGTGCTATAAACTTAAGCTGTTCTGGGGTCCAATATAATACTTTGTCTATTCTGTTTCGGGATTGTCATTAATATAAAAAACATTATAAATATTCAAAGATGCTATAAAATTATCATCTTTTAAGGAGATCCTTACAATTTAGAAAGAACAATTCAATACATTTTTTTCCCAATTTTTATATAAAAAGTACTGGTTTTGATTAATTTATGCTTCAATAAAAAGTGAAACTTCTCTAAATGAAACATAATAATCATCACGGCTTGAAAAACTGAATGAATACAGGCATGAAAAATGTACTATAGAAATGAAAAGATACAACTTCATTCACAAATACATCTTACCATTCGACTTCTTATTCTAGTCTGGAGAATGAAATATCAAAATGTTTCATTAAATGTTATGTTTCTATTTTTTAAAACTACAAAAAGCTCCCAGAGTATCAAAGTTATGTTTCCCATATAAATACTTAATTAGTTTTAATTAGTTTTTGTATTACTTTACAAATGAAAAATTGAGAAAATAGCATTCGTTTCTCGACGCTTAATTCAGTTTTCTCGAAGGAAGCTATTCGCGTCGTCGACTTCGTCTCCTAGCGGAAACAGCCTTCCTTCTTGAAAACCGAAACTTAAACCGTCTTGAAACGAAAATAACTATTCTTTTAAATAATAAGAGAATTTGAATCATACCGATAAAAAGAATTCATCAAACTTCTTAAAAACAATTAATTTTTTGTGATATTTTATATTTTTCTACAAATCAATTGCTTTAATTTTAGAAAACGGGTAACGGACTACGAGCAAGTGGTAGTGACGCCATCGTGTCCGGGTGTATTGACACAGCCGAGCCAGCTGAACGAGGAGAATGAGGATTTCCAGTCGAGGCGGCGCTATCATCAGTCGTCGGTTGTTCAGGGACACTATGTTGAAGAGATTTGAGGCGAAGGAAAGCTTCGTTTTGATCCGTGCTCAAACCACACATTCTTTAGACTAACGGTTTACAATAACTGCATACCTAAACATATATACACAAACATATTTATTTAGACTTAAAGTGAATACGTCGTACGTTGTACTATTTTCTAACCATTTATACACGCATTCTTTTATTGTGCAGTATTAGTTTGTAAGTGCCTTAATAGTCGTATTTAGGAGGAACAGTCTATTGTTATCGATGATGATTATATATTTATAATTTATTAATTGAAACTAAGACGATAATAATTAATATATATATAATGTAATAACAACGTAAATTCCAAATCCAAGATTAATGTACCACACGATAATCAGTTAAGTTGAAATGTGTAATTTTTAATGTGTATATAAATTATATTTAACTTTTGTATTGCAATAATAAATCAGGTGTAAATTGTAACGCCAATAAATTTAATTTCTATATATATATTAGTAAATAAATATTTAACGAAATTATCTGGGTTTCATATTAGTTTTAAGAAGTCTTAAATAATTAAAAATTTCATATTATTTGTAATGAATAATATGTATAATTTTAATTTAGTATTGTTCGCTGTCAAAAGATAATAATTTCTCGGTTAGACCTGGAACAACGTTCAGAACCAAAGGTTTGGCTTTATAAATAAAATAATATTCTAGTAAAAGATAATAATTTTATTTCTCTTTTTTCAGGAGCTGTTGCTATATCGTTTTACCTATTCGGCACTTCAATAAACAGAATTATGTGATAATTAGGATATTTGTATTATATATTATTTTTTAATTTTTTTTACAGTTTTAAGTAGGGATATTTGATTTAGTTCTAATTTCGAAGAAAGTAAATTTAATTTATAATTATTGTAAAAGATGATAACAATTTAATTAAGATTGAAGGATTCTGTCTGAAAAGCGATTAGCTTAAGTCGTAAAAAGTTACATTTAAGTCAAAAATTATGTAAATTATTTGAAGTATCCGTAAAGTCTATTATTTGAATATCATTGACAAATTATTATTAATAATGTGTGAAACTGAATGCAAGTGTTTTATATTGACCTCCGAATATAATTGATTAAGAATAAACCACCATTACCGTTTTGACAATATTGAATAAATACCAATCAAATCCAAATCAATGTAAAGGTGGTCCCAATAGCTTGACAATTCAATTCCCTCCAAAACTTGTTGACGTCTTCCACTGTCATTCTCGTTTCAAATCTTGCGGACTATTCAAATTAGAGCTGATTTATTTTTGGGCTTACAATAGCAAATAGTTTTAGTAATTTTCAAAAACATTTCTTCTACAGTAGTACGTAGCCCCAAATAAATTTGGTCAATGTGTTCTGCAACAATTTTCAAAAAAGATAGATATTTGTTGTCCTTTTCACTCTAAGAACATTGATAGTAGTAAAGCATTTTGTGTCTCACTCTGTCAATTAACGGCAGTTTAAGTTTTTAATCGAGTTCATTTGACAGTTTCGATTTGTATTTGTTTACATATAAATTTTCACTAAAAATTGCTTAAATTGGGCTTAAAAATGGATAATAACGTTGAAAAGCGACGCCAACAGCTAAAGGCTAAGAACATTTGTCGCTTTTGCTTAGGAACTGAAGGTTTGGTAAGGAATTTTAGAATGAAAATCGTTTGGTTTTTGATGCGGTGAATTTGTTAGTTTTATGTTTAATTGTGATGCTTTTTGCAGTTTCCGATACACGGAAAAGATTCCCAATCCAAATCGGATGTTCCTCTTCCAATGCAGATTATTTCTTGTGTTTCAATCGAGGTAAGAGAGCGTTTGTTTATTTACAAGATTTAATTGATAAAAATTTTGTTTGCCTTCTAGGTTTTCTCCAGCGATGAAATGCCTTCCACAATCTGTAATCGTTGCAGCGACATTATGGACTTTTGCTACCGTTTCAAACAGATGTGCAAAAATGCGGATACTCTGCTGCGACAGTTTCCCTTAACTGGAGAATGGCCACCTCCAATGGAATTGCCTAAATTGAGCCAGGAATTGGACACGGTGAGATTAAAATCTTGTTTAATAGCAATGTTAGGTCTTTTACAGTTTTTTTACTAAAATATCTGTACAATAAAACAGATTCTATATCAAACACTACGTTTGTTGAAATTCAAGAGCTTTAAATTACAATGAAGATTTTGTCAAATTTTCATGAAATAAAGTTAAAACTTATTTGTAAAATTTAATAATAAACATCTAGATCACTACACTACGAATGTTGGACGCCTAATGTGATAATTTCTTGAGATGTAATTGTTTTACATAAGCTATTAGTAGAAATCTAAAACTGGTTGTCCCACAAGAGCTAAAGTCTTTTTTATACGAAACTCCTATTGAAGCACAATACTTCTCGAAATATAGCGTGGTTTCAGATCCTTTCAGGCATCTGAATCACAGAACAGGATGTAAACCGAATAATTGAACATTGAATGAGGTCTTAAAAAGATTCTTTACTTCCGATTTGATGAAGTTTTTGTTATCGACTCAAAAAGAATAGCCAAATTTAGCATCCTAAACTATAGGAATTAGCATTCAAAATTTTCATGGATTTTTTGCTGTAGTGTTAATTAAAAACAAATATCATCAATGAGAGTAGTGTCAAGACTTATTCCGTGCTTTAAAAAACTTTGCGGTGATCACCCAACACACTGATATGACTCATTTGTTAAAATTGTTTTTCTTGTTGTCTGCTTTATAATGTCTTTTATAATGAAGAAATATATATTACTTTACTTAACTTTTATTCATGTTGGTTTTCGATAGTATATCATATAGGGGTCGGTGGATTGAAAAAGATTGGGAATCCCCTGATATAACCCTTAATTCATCATGATAAAAAAAATCATATTCTAATTTAGTGACAATTTTGGAAATTGAGTATAAAACGCATTAAAATAATATTAGCAAATTATTAAAGTATTTTGAAATAATCATTAAAACACGAAAACAAGATTCAGATTAAAAGCGTGATTCTCTATAAATGTATTGAAATTCATTATATTCAAAAATTAAAACAAAACCGTTAGGCTTTCCTTTAACTTATTTTTAAAAAGCTAAAAAATCACATTAAAAATTTCAATTACAGATTTTATCACCAAATGCATCACCCGTTTCTGCGAAACCGTTGGTGGCAGTAATAAAGAAAGAGAAGATTCTTAATAAATCGTTGACGCCAAAGAAAATGGAGGTTATTACATTAGAGGAGATTACGGCGCCGGATTTGATTATCAAGGAAAAGCCTCGACTGTTAAACTCGACCATGGCCCAGGTTATAGAGCCGATTATGCTGGAGACACTGGACGAGGCGGAAATTGGGGAGCAGCAGTTTGTGCTGATGGACATAATCGAGGACGATGCGCCGCCAGCTGAGCCCGTTCCAGTGGAGACTGACGTATTTCCCTGCGAATATTGCGACAGATCGTATCCGCTGAAACAACTCCTGGACATTCACAGGGACATTCACACACGAGAAAGGGAACACGCTTGTTCGGAATGCGACAAACGATTCCTGAGCAAATATGATTTAAGGAAACATATGCCAACCCACACCGGCGAGAAACCCTTTGTCTGTGTTCACTGCAACAAAGCATTTAGCAGGTAATATTTGTTACCAAAGTTGATTTAGTTATAATAAGTAGATCCATTTTTCCTTTAGTCAGGGTAATATTAACGTATTTACCGTCATTTTCCAGGTCTACGCTTCTTTATCGCCATCAGCTGATCCACACGGATGCTACAAAGTACGAGTGTTCATTTTGTCCCAGGTTTTTCCTTAGTTCCGAGGAGTTGGAAAAGCACAACTTGAATCATACCAAACGGCGGCCGTATCAGTGTAAATTCTGCGACAAGAGTTTTGCCTATAAGCAGGGTTTGGAGCGGCATGAGGTTATCCATTTGGCCGATCAGCCGTTCAAGTGTCAGTACTGTGCGGAGAGCTTCAATTCTGCAAACAAATTGGCTCGCCACGTGACTACTCACGCTGGAAAGAGACCCTATCCGTGTCGAGTCTGCTCCAAGTCCTACTTATTAAGCCATCATCTGACCAGACATATGAGGTCGCACGCCAATGCACAGGAAGGTGGGATGTACAAATGTACAGAGTGCCAGGAATTCTTCACGGATCGAAACGATTTCATTTATCATTCCGCGGTCCACGCCACTGAGTCATTCCTTTGCCCGTTGTGCAAGGAGCAGTTCCAAGATCTCCAAGCGACAACGGCCCACATTGAACAGCACACAAATGGGGAGCAATTTGCTTGTGAATTTTGTGATTTGATTTTTATTTCGGAGGAGAATCTCGCGGATCATCATTTGGCTGATCACATGGTGGAGCAAAAGTTGTACGACGAGGACGTGGCGAACAATGTAAGAATTGTGGATGCGGAAGGCGAAATCTATGCCGTGGAAGAGGTGGAAGAGAAAGACAAACGAAGTACCAAAAGAAAGACTGCCCCAAGGACTGTAAAAGAAGAAAAGATAAATGTGGATGATGATTATAATCACAGTTTAGAAGGGGAAAGTGAAGAGGAAGTCGTAGTGAAAAAAAGAACATATACCAAGAGAAATACAACCAATCCCAAACCGAAAAAACAACTAGCAATGGACGAATTTGTAGTATCCAACAAGAAGCCGGCCAAACCGAAGCAAACCGACCAAATTACTGAGTACAAGTTTATTGATGGGAAAAAGATCAAAGTCCAGCAAATAGTTGTCCCCAAATCACAGATGGCACAAATCGCCAAGGGAAAGTAAAAATAGACCAAACACTAGCTTAAGGTATTTTAGATATATTGAATAGTCTTCTACTATTTCAGTAGTTTAATTAACACAATTAAAAGTAACCGAAGAATTGTCTTATATTTAATTGTAATTTACAACTATGGAATGACATAGGTTATTTATTTCTATTATGTTGTCAAGATAAACCTAGAGTATTAAATTTATAATTGTTTTGTGTTTGTAAATATAGAAATACAAAAGTCCTAATTGTGTAGTTTTATTTTTTTAAACTAATGATGCGTTCACACTAGAAAACGAATTGCAAACGAAGATTGTTGCCAAACTTTTTTGGCCATTAAAAATTCATCACAAAGCTGTAAAAGGAGAACAAGAATTTCTCGTTCTAGTGTGAACGTACCATAAGGGGTTGTACCAGGCGTCTCCATAAAATATCTGATTTGAAAAGCTTTGCTATTTTCAATAATGTTGGTAAGTTTTGTTTAATGATAATAAAATTTCCTGTGATTATATAGTAAATCATATAAACACTAAGATTAATTGGTTACATTATTTATGCATTTTAGTTCTATGAAACTACTGTGGAACTATTTTCAATGCTATTTTTATATCACTATGTAGTACTTTCAAGAATATTTTTACCAGTGATTGTGTGAATGGGTAATAACTATTTAAACAAAAGAAAGATAAAGTTTTCTATGTGCAAAAAAAGAGGCAAAAGATATCAATTTAATAATAGAAAATTGCAGAAGTGAAACAAAAATAAAAACCAAACACATGTGTGAGCATTCTTTAAAAAAAACTCGTTATTCTCGTCATTTTAAACAATGGTGTTTAATAATGTTTCATCTTATCGATCTAGATTGTAGTTGAATAAATAATAAAATTGAGTAATGTAAAACACATGCCGGGAGCTTTTGGGTCGAAAAATTAAAGGAAAAGGAAAAGGAAATTTAAGTATGTATAGTAGAACAACTATTGTATTCTACCATTAATGTTGGTTTGATAATCGGTTCTTCAGCTCCGTAATCCTTAATTGATGTTGTAATATTAGCGATGTGAATTGTGGACATCATCCTTGTGTGATGCTTAAGATGGACCTAGAGTCTCTTCTTTGCAGGCATATAGATTTTCTACTTGTTTAGTTCTTGCGTGTCACAAACTGGAATCGTCTCTTAAAGTAATTGTTCAAAATCATTCAATTAGATTAACAGGTCCCTTTATTTTTTACTTGAATGGAAAGTCTTAGTAAAAAACCAACTACCAGTACATAAAGATCGAGAAGTGTTTGATAATGTATTTTAAATAAAACATTTATTTTACAATAAATAAGAAAAATTAAACACAGTCTTTTATGAATTTGTAATAACTTTCTTATCTGATTTGTTCACTCCCATTTCTTCCAAGATAACAGCCAACGGTTTGCCTTTGGTTTCTGGAACCAGCATCCAGATGAAAATCACAAAGAGGTAGGAGCACACGGCAAAGAATATAAAAGGAGCGAAAAGACCGACATCATCCCACATAATTTGATAGAGCTTAAGAACCCCAAAGCCCATTGCCGAGGCGAACATAGTATAGGTGGAAGCAGCGACTGCCTTAATGTTGGCTGGAAAGATCTCCCCTAAAATTGCAAATGGAACTGTCGCCAGTCCAATTGTGTAGCTGACAATAAAAATGTTAATAAAAATCATCGGAATTATGGATAGATTTTCCATGTTCACTTCCAAGTGTTCCAAGAGGAAGAACGTTGCAATAACTGTAGTGCAAATGGCAGCTCCAGATGTCGAAATTAACAGAAGTGGTCTTCGTCCCCATCGATCTACAATTGAAGAAGAAAATGCGGCTACGATTAGTTGAACAACTGCTAATATTATAGACGATTCGTGAGGTTTAAGGCTGCTTCCAACTTTTTCGAAAAACGATTGTGAATAAGCGATCACAGCCTGGCTTCCACACACTTGCTGGAGGGCGCCAAGGCCTAGAACTATGATTAATCCTTTACGATTTCCTGCAGTAAACAGTTCTTTAAAAGTTCCTTGGCTTTCTCGAGATTTATGAATTGCCAATTTTATTTTGTCTAGTTCTTCGTCGACGTCATCACTAGCCCTAAGCCAGACTAGGCTTTCTCTAGCTGCCTCAGGCTTATCCTTATGAATCAAATAGTACGGAGATTCGGGAAGCCAAAAGAAGACTAGAACAAAAATAATTGGAAGGCCCAAAAGAATCCAAGCCAATACATCCACAGAAACAAAGGGTCCAACGGCATATACATAAAGGATACCAAGTTTGGCCATCACAGTAAGAAATGTGCCAATAGATCCTCTAATTTTGTCTACAGCTATCTCTCCTAAGTACATTGGAGTAGCTGAATAGGCAGTGCCATAGGAAAATCCACTCAAAAATCGAGCCACATAAAGAACAGGTACGGAATTAGTAGTGCCAACGAGAATCCATGCTAACATCATAGGGATAGCAGAAAAAAGAAGGGTTGATTTTCGACCAATTCTAAAAAGAAGGACATTTGTATTCAATTTTTTAATCCAATATAAGATAAATATTACTTATCAACCAGGTACGCTGTGGGAATGGGACCAAGAACTGATCCTAGAACCAGAAAAGCAGCAATCCAAGAGCTTTCATCGTTTGTAATTGGAAGAGGAGAATCGTCTGCCATAAGTTTTGGCAAAGTGGGTGAAGTCCATCCATAAGACGCTGCTACCGACAAAATGTTGATAGTGACTGTAAAACGAAGGTCACAAATAATAAACAGCCCTATTCATTCAATCAACCTGTTAACTAACCGGAAAATGCAGCAGCATACTGTTTGAAAATAAGCCACTTATTCATCTTTGAGAAATTTGGATGTTACTCAAGAATAGTTTTATGACCCTTGTATTTTTGCGTGAACCACCTGATCACCACGGATTTTAATACTCAACTACCTACAATTCGGGCTATTAATCTGGCGATTGTGGGTGGTCGTTATCAACTTCGAAGTGATTGATTGATTAAAAGCAAAACAATAGCCTCAAATATGCTGTCCGATTCGATGGGGGCCGATACCGAGAAATTTGAGAGATTAGGTTTGATGAGTCTGTGATTCAAAGCTGGTCAGAGCTACGTCACGATCCACCTCGTGTGCCATTATCAATGACAAGTTTACCTGTATTGGCTTGTTTATATAAATTTACCACGTATTAAACAGAATAGAAACATGAAATAAGAGGTCTGGATAATCCTAGATTTTTCAGACCTGTCTTTGTTATATGTATATATTAACGAAATTAATTAGATAAACATGCAATATACTCGTAACATTATTAGGATCTATATTGAATAGCTTTAGGTCAGCGTATTATTTAACAGTCAACACATCAGGTGTGGTTTTTACCTTATCAATCATAGAAATTGACAATATAACGGCAATATCTCGCAGAAACCGGTTAGGTGATAAATTTTAAAATACTCTGTCATCATTAGCATTCGTAGGATTTTTCATTTTCCCCCTAAATGTTGTTGGTGTTAAGTAATTTATAAATGACGGTGATGTGCAAAGTTGTACAACTTCAGGTGACTTTTAAATCTGTTCTTTTTTATTACTGACTACTTTTTAAAATATTCTAAAATTAACGAAACTTTTCTTTAATTATTAATTCGTTAAGTGAATGATAAAGTACATGAGGTTTTGTATAGAATAATAAATCAGGTAATTAGCCTCCAGGACAACGTTCGTGGATCCAAAAAAATTCAAGACCAATTCTAAACAAAATTCGTCTTTATAATAACCTTTTCACCTCTTTTTATTTATACTTCGCTAGAAAGTGGAGATCTTAACACAATCGAGAACCGTTCAGGATCTCGACAGCCCAGGAGAAATACCGCCCCACATCCTTTCACCTCTGAAAATACGTTCAAAAGCAGAATTGTTGCTCTTTGATCATGGAAAATCTAAGAATTGTTATTGAAAAGCATCTTCTTCCTCAAATAGCCACTTTGGGTCAGTTTTAGGACTAATGGTATGAACGAGTCTTTCTTATTAAAAAATAATGCTCATGCAACTGTTTCAATGAATTTAAATTATAAACTAGAAATTTTTAAAGAAAATACATTACGAAGTATACAAGCGCTGAAATCATGGCAATTTTGTAAGAAAAGTTTTATGACCGTAATATTTCTTTAAGAATTGATCACAATTATACTTAATTGTTTTGGGATTTATTGCTTTCAGACTTGATTTCTTTGAAACTACAAAATACATAAGTTCCATTCTAACTCTTCATAATCGATTGAAGACCTTAATAATTTAACAAATAAAATTTTAAAGTTCTCTATTATATCAAATTTATCAGTTGCGTAAATTCACGACACTCCTTATAGGGTTTGAGATTCAAGTATCGAATTAAAAGTCACTAAAATTTTGCAAATTTACACATATATATTAAAAATTCTAAAACTTATCATTTCAAACTAGGAATAAGAGGAAACGACTGACATATTAATATGCATTTTAAGGAAAATCATTTTTTCTAATTCATTTTCAAATTGATAGAAAAATAATATAAATATGAAAACTCTCAAGATAATTTTTTTTAACGGAAATTGGTTCTGTAATGGTTTACTCTTCTGCACGAAGTGCTGAAATAATTCAAAATTTGCACGCAAATTGTCACCAATTTCATGAAATTACATATTGTTGTCAAACCATTTCGTTGTGATTAATCCCATCTCACTCTAATAAACACACTGTGTCTTACTTGTTCCACAATTTGAAAAAAAAAACGCTGCGAACGGTTAACTTGCTGTGTTTGTTTTTGACAAGCACACATGGTAAATTCGTGCTTAAATAACCTTTATTTTACCACTTGTATTGAAATATACTATTTACAAATAATTCTTTTTAAGGAACACAATTTCATTAATTTATTTTTGAAATAAGAGACAGAAACTTTAAATTTATAACTTATTTTATTATACAATAATATTAAAATGTAAATTCTTACAAAATACTGATGTTTATGCACTAGCCGTAGGAATAGGGAGATTGAGATAGATAGAGATATGGTGATAGAGAAGAGACTGAATCCACCTTTGGCTTTGGCACATACACACTTTTAGATCATGCTACCAAACATCCTTTTTCCCCTGGTCAGCACTAGGCTGACGATCATGACAGTGAGCAGGAAGAAGATTAGGCTGAGGAGGGAGGTGAAGATTTTGCAGCGACTCCGGAACTGTTTCTCCTTTTTCATCTTGATCTGTAGCTGTTCGGCTCGGGGCAGGTCCAGGGTGAAGTCAGACTCGGGTCGCGTCGAGGGCTGAAAGAGAGACAATGAACAGAAACTTGTCAGCAAAATATCGATATTGTTACCATTGTGACAATAACCATTTCTCAAATGGGGCCACAGATAAAAATGCGAAAATTCGAGCAAAATCGGAAAAAGAATTACATAACTTGTCGAGACATTTTCGGTAAATTTCTGTAGGTATTTACTAACACTTTCTTTGGTTAACGCGTGTCGCGTTTCTGCAATAAGATGCTCTATTTAATTTTTGAAAATAACAACAACAATCAAATTAAGAGCTATTATGAGAGAATTGTGAAATATGTCATAATTTTATCACTTTTGTTTTTTCTTCTTCTCATTTTGTAAATAGCTCACAGTAATAACCTACAGACAGTGGACCATTTAAATTGATACAATCAGTTTATTTAGTAGTGAATTTTAAATTCGATGTTAAAAAGAAACAAAAATGAAGATTTATATTAATAATTAAATTAAATTTATTTGTTGAACAAGATAAAAACTTTTTTATACAGTTGTTGCATTTGCGTCATAAAATGAACGTTTTGTTAAAAAAAAATATTTTATTTAAAACTCAAATTGGACAATTCAAAACATTGCCAAATCCTGTTTTATAGACGTGGCGTGGGACTAAAAATTAGTCTATAGAATTGTCAATAAAATTGGATTTTTTCAGTGAGTTGTTTGCGTCAATTTTTAAATGTTTTAAGTTCAACAGCATGTTCTTTTAAAATTATTGTCAATATAATCGAAAACAAAGTTTAAACTATCAAATTGTATTAGGTCATGGCTGATTATTCTGAGATCTGATTCACTCTTAGATGTATGCAATCTTTGTTGTGTAATGTAAAACCTGTTGACCTGTGATTTCTCTTCGTAAAGGTACGTCAATTAGACTCTGGTATTATGGGCTTATGTGAAGATTTAAATTGTACTTACTTTGAAATATTACTTAATTAAATGGCTCTCCACAAAAGTCAAGGTTTAATTTATGATTTGATTCTTATGGAATAATATGTATTTTGGTTACATAAAATTGATATTACTGTATTGATATTTGTTCCGTCTAAGACATTTTGACTCACAAGTGTTTTAAAGAACTTTTGTTAACAAGTATTTTCATATTGTTAATGTGTGACCTCCTTACCGGTTTTCATAAAAATAAATAGAGGTCATTAAGTGCTTAATGTAATAATCAGCCTTTTTATTTGGATATTACAAATTAAATAAAACCGACAACACAATTTGTGTGCGGTTATTGAGTTAATTTGTTCAAAGTGATCATTGTCTTGTTAAAATACGGTCTATAACCATTATTAAAGACATAAGCTTTCTTTACAACACTCGAAATGCTTATGATTTTTAAAAACCATAAAAATGTTTAGTATGAGTTTCATCGTTAGTGCTTGTGTATTATAGATATTGTTATAGTAATTTAAGTTAGATATAAATTTAACTAGTATAATTTGATAATGCGTTATAAGTCTTATTAAAGAAAACTAATTGTGAAAGCATCTCAAGTGTCAAAAGTTCGTGTGAACTCACGAGTTAACATCACAATGATTATGTTCGATGGATTTGGTTTTGGAGTAGACCCGAAATGAGTGTATTTTATTAATTACACGTTGGTCGCGAATTAATTTCGGTGCACTTAGAGTCGAACTTCATTGTGAATGGATCAAAAGTCACACGTTTTTATAGCAACAATGAGAGCTTGTTGGTTGAGTGGAAAGTTAGTTCCGAAATTTGGGTGCTCCCTTCCGTCACCCACGTGAAGACGAGTTTCCAGATTATTATTTCAGTACTGGTTTTATTGTTCCCCCAAAATACAAGTACGAGGTGGCATTTAATTAAACAGAAAAAACAGTTGCAAAACAAAGAAATGGGAGAGATTTCCGAAAAAATTACACAAGAGTTTGAGTTCTCTAATTTTATCACAGATCTTATCTCAAACGAGAAGAATGTCTTTGGAATAAATTTGCAACAGTTTTTAGGTAATCTCTGTGTAGGATTTGAAAATGGGCGGATAACTTTGGGTAAGTGTCTTGACATTTGATTGACGATTAACAGATAGTAATTATTGTCCATCGGACTAATGAAAGATCAAATCACGATCACTGGAGATAAATCATGAAAATTGCGATTACATAAGTCGACATTCAATACACTTGTATGTACATAGGTAAAGTGAGACAAACACATATTTTAATTAAAAGGAAATGAGAAATGAATAAAGAAATGAAATTATCCGCAGTGATCTCGTTGAATGAACCAATATTAACATTGAATAACTGGTAATTAATTCAGACCTAGATTAGCTTTCCGCGGAATTGCAAATTAAATGAGAGTGTGCCCATTTTAATAGATATTGCTATAATTGTTTGGATAATGAATATAAATGGTCAAATATGATTAAAGAAATTTAAAAGAGATTGGGGAAAGCAATAAGTAATAAATTTAATGTAGTTTGTGATAAGCTTATTTTTACAAAACCATTTGATAAGACAAACAAGCTTATTTGTAATCGCCAACGAAACGCAATTAAATAAATGCCCACGTAACTATTCCTAACAAACCTATTTTCTGTAATTCAAACAGGAATTCGCCATAACTGGATATAGACAATGTTTCATAAGATTAGGCTTAATAGATTAAAACACACCTAAGGCATTTTTATTATGAGGACCTCGTTAACTATATAGCCTAAGGGGGTTTTCTATTATTACTATACCTACATAACTTAAAGAAAATCCAATTCTCGTGGAATTTCAATTTTTTACTTATTTTTGTAAAAAATCAAAATCAGAGTTATTATAGTGTTTTGTAATTTTGGAGGAATTTTTCATAGTAAGAGTTTCTAGAAAAGCCATTCTAGGGGATTTTTAAAACCCTAGTTATTGTCTTTTTATAAATGTTAACTACTGGGAGTTTTTCAAAGTTCAGGTTTTGACAGAAACTCATTATTGTAGTGACATTTTGATTAAGTTCAAAAAGAAGAGATTAAAATTTGATTTGCTTCAAACAGCTGGAACAATAAAGTACAATAAAAACCACAAAAAAGGGATTCTTGAGTATTTTACAAATAGCCATGTAAAGGTCACAATTACCAAAATATCATTTAATTTCCAACCATAACATAAAGTAATATATTGTATAAAGAACTTGTAACTTCTATTTTAATTTAAATGTTTTACACTTTACTCATTCATATGTAACGAAATTACATTAAATTGTAGATTTAAAAGGTATAATAAAAGTTAAATTAGATAAAAGTGTCGCTCCCAATTAAGTATTTGAATTAGTGTTTTATATTAGACAATTAAATCGGTATTTGTATAGGCGAGAGGTGTTAATTTCAAATTGGCAATGTCGTTAAATTAATTGAAAAACACGTATCGGACAGAGCAAAAATGGTAAATATAACTGTATTTGAATACAAATTACGCGTGTTATATAACTTAAGCATTACAATTATTGGCGTGTGATGAAAGATAGTGAGATAGTGAGAGAGAGAGCGAGGGGCAGGGCAGACAATGAGGCATTTATTTGCTGATGAATTGCATGCGTTTTCTCATGTAGCCGACGACCGACACTTTTGTGACCTCATCAAATCGCACACGTCTTGTGGAATTTCAGTTTTCACTTATTTTAGAATATTTTTGCAAATAGATGTTTATTTGCTTTACGGTTTAATTTTGTTTCCTCCTCTATTATTTGTGTCTAGTCATA
Source organism: Clogmia albipunctata (assembly GCA_001014945.1). NCBI lineage: Eukaryota > Metazoa > Arthropoda > Insecta > Diptera > Psychodidae > Clogmia > Clogmia albipunctata. The sequence goes on from JXOV01021332.1 coordinate 22,869, forward strand.
TTGAAGTTGCGAATATTATTGACTAGACACATCTCTGAGTTCTTCGGTTTTCGGTCATTTAGTCACGCCATTTGAGACTCATCGGCAAATTTTCAATTATTCCATCATAGCCAAAATGGGCAATTAGCAAAGCTTAGATTTGTACAAAATGAGAAAAGTCTTTTACTTATTATTGTTACACCATCCAGAAAATCGTTTGTTGTGCGATTTTCGGCAAGAAATGGGCTCCATAAACATTTCGTTACACAATTGAAATCGACACATTGTTGATAGATAAAACACTCAAAACATAATAATTATATAAGCTGAGTCGGTGCGATACAGTGGCTTAGTTTTGCATTGAGAGGAGAAGAAAAACCGAATCTTAACTCTTTTTCGGTGACCGTAGCCGAAGCCGAGAAGCAATTATAAATTATAACCAATTGTAACCGAGAAAATGGTCATGCTTCGGGGCTTTCTGTGACTGGAGTCAAGAAGTCGGTTTATAATTTAAGTGGATCAAATAAGCGCCGAGAGATTAGATTTGGCGAACCGATGTCGTGATGATCATAGACAAAATATTAGACCGAATGTTTGCGTTTCCTCATTTCTGTTTGGAGAATTGTAAAAAGTGGTAGCAGCCGCTTAACCAAGACAAATAATCATAGTCATCTCTATAGGAAGTCATTACCCGATAGACAAACAAATATTCCACAGTCGAAGAAGGCAACCAGCAAAAGATCACCTAACCGATTTTACAGAGGTAATCCATTTAATAGAACATCTTTTAAACAATTCCATTTGCATACGAATTGCTTGTAATTACGGAATTTAAGTTTTATTTAATTAATCCATTGCATTGATAATAGTGTTAAATGAATTTGGTCACGTAACAATTCGCGGATTAAAATACGAGTTTTTATTCAAAATATAGAGTTAATATCACGGTTTTCTACTCTAAAGACCTAATATTGAAAGTCATGTTTTGTTCTCCGTTTAATTCATTAATATTTATAGAGTGATTTAAGTTTTCTATCGAAATGTTACCAGACTAAGCTCAGACCATTTTTCGCCTTGGCTAGTGTGTTCATCATAACATTTTTCCAAATTATTATCTTAAATGTCTCAATTTGGAAAATTTTAATTTATTTAAAGTATTAATGTTATATTAGTAATTCTTTAGATGATTTAATCTAAATTTATAAAAATGTTTACCACACTAGAAGGTCTTACAAAATGTAATGATGTTTAAAAGTTTAAGGTCTATTGTAATATAGTTTTAGTCAAATATTTTCCTTTCCGCTTATTTATAATTTATTTATAATCTTCGCATTATTTTGATCCCAAAGTTTAGTTTTGAATATTTATCTAATCGTCTATTAAATTTAAGTTCTAACCAACAGTTTTTGTTAATTGAATTATTTAGCGCCTCATCTAATTCATTTACCACTTTTTAAATTGACAAATAAACAAGTCTACGTAGAAGTCATTAGAATGGTTTGAATCAGAATCAGACACAAATAATGATAGATTTTTGCCATCGAAACAGAACAGCAGATAGATCCGGTTATTCCTCATTATCTCTGCATCCCATCCCATCCCAAACTTATCCGTCCAATAATTACTAAAATCTATTAAAACTTTTATTATATTCAATACTCATCTAATTGTCTAATTAAAGTAAGTATTATAATCATTTCAAGTTCAAGTCTCAAAGAACATATCGAACCGGCACAATTTTAATTTGAATACTCAACAAAGGCCTTCGTAACGATAAGATCGTCCTGAGTCTTCGCATGTTAAAATTTAATTAGGATATAAATTCATAATTAAAACATGCTATTTTTATATAATTTATTGCAATATAAGACAACGAGTGTCATTGATTTAATAAATTATTCGCTTGAAATTGGTATAGAGTATTCTTAAGAAATATTTAAATGGCCATTATATTCAGAGATTGAACATCCGCCAGCATTTTTGTCTTAAGTGGAATTTGTTTTATTCTTCGAATTGATTATATCAGCAATTCAACAATTTTTAAAAATAAACATATTTCAGTACCCAGTGATTAGAATAATTGGTTAATTACCAAACACAATGTATCCAAATGTATGGATACGTAAATATTATTCAATATAATTCGTATTAACGGCATATCATTAAGGCGAAATAAAACGGTAATATAGATCGGTAATAGATCGGAGGTCAGGCATTAAGTATTGCGAAAAATGTTAAACGGTGGAAGATTGATTGCCAAGGTGTCCACAAATTAGTGTAATTTATGAATGGAGTAAACGTCCTTAAAGGTCGTTTCGTTGGAACGGTATATAGATGTTTTTGGGCTGCTGAAAAAATAGCATGAGCAATAATTCGTGGGCCTCAATTTAATTAATTAATTGGTTTGGCGCCGTCGTCTACGCGACTTGGTTCTGGATGTGTGACTGTGTGATAATGGGTTGTGAGTGATTCGCAGACAATGCCTTTTGGTGTTGTGTACCGCCGCTGACATTTAGTCGCTGTTCTGGTCAGTTTGAACCACGGTGTCAGTTCTCAGCCCATTCAATTTGGAGGCTTAATGGCATTCTGAGAACCGCAACCAGCAGAGGTCCATTCGGTAGCTGATGAGGAGGTGGAGACGGTGGAGGAGGCGCAGAGACGGGTGCTAATTATCATCTTTACAAATATTCTCCTCTCGATTTTAAATACAATGCAAGTCAATCCGATATGTGGGAAGAGACGAACGACGATTGCTGAATTGAAAAACAAAGAATTCACGCGATTCCCACATCAGGCGGGTATTGAGACTTGAGACTGGCTGGTGGAGATCGTGGCAGCCTTAAAATGGCAGACTCGAATCGAAAATCAGCTGCAAATTCACGAGAAGAGGTCATCGGTAATAAATTTGATGACAAGTTACAGTAATTCTCTCGGTCAAGATCACCTTTAGTCACGGGACGATGAAGCTTCTGAAATTATAAAGGCTGTCCGTCCTTGGCGGTCTTCGGTCAGAGTTAGTCGGTCAGCTCATCTCCTCGGAATTGTCCAATTCAACAAACAGATTGAATTCGACACAATTCAAAATCCGTAACAAAGGCAATTTGTTTGTTGCAATTTGGCAAAATAAACTGATGGGATGAAATTGCTCTGTTGGCCAGTAAGAGAAGAAGAAGAAGTGGAGAAAAACACCAAGTCACATAGCTGAACACACGATTTTTTCGTCTCATGGACAAAATTTACATGCTTGAAAATGACAAAAGATTTCGAAAGTGGGTAAATTGGACACTTTAAGGTCACCCAAAATATCGATTTATTTATTAATTAAGTGGCGCCAATTTCGCATTCCCATCGATTGTTTTACCCCTTTTGGCAGCAAGTAAGTGTTTGCGCGATAAAAGATCTCACCAAAAGTAGCAGCACCTCATTGCTCTGAATAACATGGCACTCATAATTGTACAATTGATTTGCGCAAATGGCAGATTTGTTATCTTCAAAATTAGAAGAGGCGATTAATCGCGAAACTCGTTGCGAATTGGTACATAATTACTTTGCAATTGGTAAATCATTAATTAATGGGCAAATATACAATGGCAAAAACATATGCCAAATGCAGTGCAAAACAGGTGTGCTCCTCCGTGGAGATGAGAAGCATGCATTTGAGTACATTGCATAATGATGCCAAGCGCCGCCGCCGACTTGCATAAATTGTGCTGTGATGAAGAACCTCATGAAACTTCAATAAAAAACCGCGATACACAACGAACCCGCAGTTTCCGTTTGAGAGAAGAAATTTTTCGCAATTTCCTTCTTTCCTATTTGCCGAGCTGTTGATTGAATTTTCGTACTTGACTGAATGAAAGCTCATTTGAATATTTATTTGCAATAGTCAATAGTAAAATAATGATTAGATAAGATGGAATGTCTTGAAATGATTTGTGTTTGATTTAATGGTAAAAAACTTTACGCATTTACACTTCCGATTATTTATTCTACGGGTTTTCGTTTTGTTTGACAGAGTTTTAAAACACATATAATACTTATGTAATATTGTTACTATAAGATTTTTTAAACTAAATCACAGTATATATTTTTTTTAAGAAACTCTTTTATGAAATCGATTCTGTTATTAAAACGATTTTAAATACTATATAGAAATTTTAGTTAATGAGGCGTGGTAAAAGAGAAATTCTTCGGAATACACGTTTAACGACATTATGTCATCTTTATTAATCATTGGAAGATATTCCATGACGAAAAAATAACGGAGTTATCGCTTTTAGTATATAAATGGCAGCTACGTAGTGTTTGATGATTTATTCGACGTTGCAAATTTCTTTTTCGAATTTATCGACCCATTAATTAGTGTAGTTCGTATTTGGATAGGCAAAAGGTTGACTTTTATTGATTGTTTGGACAATGGGAATTTTCAAGTTGATTTTTGTAAATTACCATTTGATTGGTCTAAATTGAAATCGCATTTCAGAAAACCGCTCTTTTCAATAAATATTTGCCGCTCTTTGAACGTGTGTGCGCGCGCGGTATTTCTTAAAGGCCAATTATATGTGGTTAATACTCATATGTCCGAAGAAAACTGGGGTCTCAAATTTGGTGTAACAAATTTAGAAACAATTCACTTTTTATAGAGTGATCAACACCTAATTCAAGAAAACTAATAACATTGAGGTGAATGGCGGCGCGCCGGTATGGCTTATGATTTTCAAGAAAGTTAAATTACTGACCAAGTTGCTTTATTGATGACCTGGATTTGGGACAGCCCAGGCTCATCAATTTCGGACAAAACAATGAATTAAAGACAACAATACTAATTTCTTTATTTTCTATTTGAAAACACTAATCCATCAATTTTAAAAGTAGTAAAATTTTTACCGAAAATGAGAGTATTCCTTTCCATGCTGATGTCATTGGCTAAATGAAAGTGACAATTCGGCAGGTTTTGGCAAAAGATTTATGATTTATAACTAACAAAGCTCAATTTTGAAGAGGAATGGCAATGTTTTGAAAATTATTTAAAGAATGCAATTACATACCTAAGAAAGAAATTAAAATGGTTAAGACAAAAGAAAGAAGTACTGTTTATTCATGTAAGTCCACAAAACAATGAATTTTTATAAGTTTCAATGTCAAAAGCTCACATGATAGTTTTGAATTAGTAATCTTTTCTTTTGTGTCTTAAAGACAAAAGCCTTCGAAATTACTATTACTATTACTATTTTAGAAATAGTTTAACACAATAAAATTAAACAACTGAATTAACAAGTAAATAAATAATAAAAACAATTGACCATGACTAATTCTTGTTAGTAGAGTTTTGAGTTTTCAGCTCTTTTAGATCAAGTTTTGATTTCCGCGCATTTTCAATTAATTTCCTTTATTGTGGTCGAGTGCTGGACTTTGAACAAGAGATTGCAGTTGCATATATTTCCTTTCCAATTTCAATTGATTTACTTTAGATTAAAATCGACAAGTAATAGACTCACAATTTACTAATATATTTATTTTCGCCATATGATATTTGCTAATATTAAAGTATATGCGGAAACTTTGACTAAAGCTCCACGAAATTGTCATTCATTGCATTTCGCATTTCATATCGCAAGTGGACATATTGCGCGCAAATTTATTAACATTAAACTTTTTAGAAAGTTTATCTCCACGATTGTGTGTCAAGATGGCGATTTAAAAACGGATTTAAGGACGGTTTATCTTTGGGGGAATTACGACAATTCACCGGCATGAGATCAGAAGAGAAACATTTTTTCAGGTGGCGGGTAAAAGCAAATTAAAATTGATTGTTTAAATCAATTATTGAGCTCCAATTTAGTTGAATATTCAGAAGAATCTATATATAGTTAAAATTATAAACACTCAATGTTCTTATATGTTACATATACGTACATAAATCACTATGAAACAATAATATGTTTGTTCTTTTTTTTAAAATTATAATTCATATTCACAATCAAATCAATTCATATACTGGAATTATGTTCAAAGTATTATATTAATATATTATTTTCATTAAAAACCAATACTATTATACATATTTAAGTTTTTAGAATAAAATATAAGATGGTTCACTAGTACAACTGATGACTGCCTTTTTATTGAGAATACATTTTGAGGATCCTGGCTAAGTAGTATTTCCACAATATAATTGAAATCAAGCTGCTCTTGGCTAGGGTCTAGTATGAAAAATTATTAATGTAAAACATAAAGCTTTGACTAAAAAATGAGGTATTTAGTTTAGACGGTAAATCAGATCTTAGGGAAAGGAAAATTCAACATGGATTGTTGATTCGATAAAGCAGGAATTTTTTATTATTTGTTTCAAATGCTTGACTGTGCGATTGCGAAATCAAAGTTTTCCTCTTCGTTATTATAAAGTGTTTTAATTTTTGTTTAATTGCGTAAAGCACGGCAAGGTCGAATAAATTGTGCGAAGATAAAGCGCGAATTTTTCGCACACAGAAACCAGATTTGTCTCGGTTTCTGCTTTGACCAGATATACGAGTACTTGTTGGCAAATTTGGAATAATTGAAATAAATTAATGCTCTTTTGTAAGTAATTTCAATAAATTGAATAGTAAAAGAAGAGGACTTACATATGGAACGACAGAGATGTTTTTCTTTTTGCCGCTGGTCTTGCTCTTCTTGACCAGTGTGGTGTGCTTCTGCCTGTTGACGCCGTAGTACAGTTCCCAGATGCTGGGCTTGTTTTTGTGCCACTCGTGAATCATGTCCGACTGGTCAGTGATGGAGGGATTTTTGCAGAGGTTTGTGAGCAGGGTCGAGTGCTGTTGCATTACCAGGTTTTGGTGGATCTGCGACGCCGACTTGGTGGCATTGGCGGCCGGAAGTGGAGGCTTTTGCAGGCCATCGCTGTCGTCCTCTGTTGGGCTAGTGTTACCGCTGCTTGTTGCAATATTGCTGCTCTCTAGATTGTATTGGATTTCCTCCAGATCATCATGATCATGGCCGGGACTGTCCGTTGCCACGTTGAGACTGGACTTGCGCTTGAATTGAAAGTTGGGATCACTGGAAGGGATCGACGAGAGGCTGCTGATTCTGCGGCTGTCTGGCAGGCGCTGTCTCTGATGGTGGTCGTGAATGCGGGGCCTGATCTGCACGGTGCTATTGGCCGAGTTGATTTTGTAACCCATATTAAAGCCCTCGTGCACATAAACCGTGTCAAAATACGATGATAAATCATTCTCGGGATATTGCGAAATGATATTAATATTGTGCTTGTCCCTCATTGTTTGGTAATTGCGATTAATCACCTCATCTGCCGTATCGGTGGCGGTGTCGTCGTTGTCGCTGCTCGGAAAGAGGTGGTCTGGGTCTTGGCCACCGCCGTTATTCGTGGAGACGCCGCCGCCTGGCATTGAATTATACTGCTGGTAATTGTAGCGATTCTCCATGGCATTTTGCAACTTCAGTAGGCGAGAATCTTTGGCCAGACCAGAGCAGAGTTGCTTAATCTCCAGCTCATTAGTTTGGTTCATTAGTTTCAGATACTTGTCGAGATCGCTCTTGAGACTGTGAATGTGCTCCTCGAGCGCAGTGATTGGCTTTGGTTTCGCTGGGACATGGCTTCGACCCGTGGCATGATGCTGGATTTGGTGATGGTCTAAAAGGGCGTTCAATTTGGACCGAATCTCCTCCAGAAAGTCACGCGTGTTCTGCAGCGTGACACTGTCATTGCAGCTCTTCAGGTAGAAGGCCAGCGACCTGTCCACTGAGGTCTGAATGTCGTCCACAAGACGGTAAGTGGTATCTGGACATGAGTTGATGTACCTAATGCATTTGTAATTGTTGCTGTCCAATTCGTCATTGTTCAAATGGTAATCGGACAAAGATTTACGATGATCACGATCGGGCAGGTATGCTGGCGGTATTAATTCGGACTCCTCAGGGCCACCAGTGGTGTGGATGTGGGGCCGCTTAGAGGGAGGCGGCGGAGGTGGTGGCGGAGGAGGAGGAGGTTGTTGTGGATGGGGAGGAGTGGGGGACTGTTTCACAATCAGAGCGGGATGCGATGACGACGACGACCTCTCGTTCGAGTACAGAAACGAATCCAAATTAATGTCCATTAGCGAATCATCCATGTCAGAAGGCCAGATGGGACGTGGAATTTGACCGTCAATTCCCTCCATTATGGTCGGCAATTTTCTCGGATGGATCCGTCTTGTGCAATCCGTCAAGTACTTGCCATTGTGCTGCAGAAGCTGCTGCTCCAGGCCCAGTCTCACGCTGTTGTTGTGGGCAGTCACATTGAATGTGTACGCTTTGGGCAGTATTCTGCAGGTATTCGGATCGCATAAATGACTATGCCGATGGAAGTGGTGATGGACGAAGCCATGATCTCGTTCTGCTGCTGTAGTTACAGTTGCTTCTTCTCCTTTGTCTAATGGCAGTGATGGAAGCTGAGGCACCTCGATGACACAGTCCAACGTCACCTCGTCACAGCTCGAAGACGCGGACGTCGAGGGTCTGTCTTCGGGCAGGGTATGGTCATTACTATCGCTAGAGTTATTATGGCCGTGATACGTGGCAGTGCCGCCCTCTGTCTGCACCGGCGATCCTCCTGGCTTTTGCTGCTCTATCACAATGGTCGGTTCGCTGTAGATGTGATCCTCCACGGAACCAGTTGAGTATAATTGGGAGCTGTAGTACCCCGACGATCCGCTTTTCTCCGTCGAATACTGAGACGATAGACGATCGCGATCTACTTTACTGCCGCCGCTGCTGCTGCCTTCGTAACCTTTTTCCGAACCGGAATTGCTGACATTGTTCGACGACGCAGCGTTTTCCAGTGCAGTCGTGGTGGCTCTGCAAGGAGAGGAGAAGAGAAGAGAAGGAAGGCAATGTTGTTAATGGTAGCTAGATAAAAACAAGATTTCATACAGTATCAATGAAGAAGAAGAGGAAAATCCAGTTTGAAGATCACTCAAAATACAATTGTGTTTGAAACTAAGCAATTCGTAATTGAAACTGTGCCAAAAGTGTGACTTTTAAAATCGAATTTTGCCACAAGTATTTTGATTACATTATAATTTGTATGTTATTATGTCTTGAAAATTATGCAAAAGAGCAAAAAGTCGTCGTCTGGCCTGGACTTTGTATACTATTTTATATTAAGGTGCATGAAAAAAGAAAGTATAAATATGTGTAGATGGATTGAATAAGAAGGTCAAGTTTTTCTTCTCCACTGCTCTTGATTTCTTTAAAGCGGTTATGTGACGTAACCTCATCTTGTTTTCTGGATGAAGACAAAATGCTCTATTCCATAGTCTCTTGCTCTTTTTAGTCTTGGTGTGTGTGTGATACACAGTGTTACAATAGTAACAACAAAAACGGGTGCGATTTCAGTCCAATTGTGTTTTGTGGGGAATGTGTTAGACTATTAGAAAACGGGAGGTTGGTGGTGGAAAAAGCAAGCATCACACAATAACTGACCTACACAATTCGATCTGACGAAGGTGAAACACAAAAAGTGAATATCAAATGGCTGGAATGTGTTTTGGCAGAGAAAATGATATACAGTTATTGGTCAATGTATTGGAAACTGGTTTTTGGTTTTTTAGCCGCCAATTGTGAATGACCCGAGCAGAAAAAAGGCAGTGCACAACAATAAAAAGTAATATAAATCTAGATATATGTATATTTTCGACCGAATTAATCGTCTATTTTTACTTTCGATTTTAGCCAATTCAATTCATAATTATTAAACGGTGGTTCGATTTGCCATTAAAACGTTTACTGCATTTGGTTATTAATAAAGGGCATAATTTGGATGATTGAATTCACCAAAATAATTGGCAATTGAATAAGACTTTTGTTTAACAGAGATTATAAATCCAAATTCACACTAATTAATTGACGGCATTTTGAGGGTTTTCCACCTTTATTGTTATTCATTCGCCCATCATCGTGGAATAAATTGTGAATGGATATTAGGGACGGATTTTAAGCAGCTAAAAACATTATTCACATAAATTCAATGGTGATTGACATTGAAAGCCGAGCACTTTGGGTAAAATATTTGCTACTCAAGATCTTCCCAATGGTCATTGGATTGTGGAACTATGTTTGATGATATAGGGCTCTGGTCTTTAAGGTCTAGTTTTGTCAAAGGCACTAACTCTACTTCATTATTTCATTTGCCAAACTACGCACTTGCTAAAAGTTGTTTTGTTTTTCACGTGAACTGCATTGACACCAATTTATAAGGATAAACAAATTTATTTTTATTTGACTTTAATCTCGCCTTCACCTCCAAATTTCTTATCATTGCAAACTTTTTGTTTCGGGCTTTTGTTTTAGTGTTTCTGGCCACTTAAATTGGAACCGACCTACCCGAATAAAATTGAATGGAGACCAGAACAATAAAGTCAAGTGCTGACGCTATAAAACAACGAGTATTCAAAATCTGCACGAGAAACACTAACCTTATTTGAACCGATTTTCATAATTCATGAAGCTAAAGAGGTCTTTATTATTACAACACTTTATCCAAAGATCGCGAATTACTCATTATTAGCTGATCTTAGTGAATAACCATTGTTTTACTCTATGCAATTGGCCCAGAAACATTGACAAAGAACGGTCAAGCTCTTGCTATCTACGAGTTTCTTAACGAATTTGCAATGCCTCGCTTTGAAGTGGAGGAAAGTAAATTAATAGAAGGAGTATTATTCCTCAAAACATATGTAAAACATTTAAATGCTAATTCATTGTAATTACTTCACAGTGTAACCATATGTAAATTGTTAAAACGAAAGTAAAGTAACTGGAAACACTAATTATCATAATTTGTGAATTACGTATTTTCGTTTCTTATTTAGGATTTTTTTAATCGCTTAGAAATTACCGACTAATTGATTGTTTTATTAGCATTTCGTGCAAAATTTATGTATGACTAGATAAAGCTTACAAAGTTGAGTGTTTTATAGTATTTCTTTGAAAAATCAATATCTAGCTTCTAAGGAGAATGTTTCAAATTCTATAAAATACTATTCAAAATGAAATCAAAACTTGAATACTTTTTCAATTAACAAATTCTTTTTATAGCAGTATTTTATCAATTAGGTATATTACAGGTAATAAAGTATAAATTAAAATTCAAAGCATATTACAAAAATGTCGTAAACTTTTTGACACGTTTGTTTTTTGCCCACTTAATCTTAAATAATTAAGGCACGATTGTAGAAGAAAAAAAACGTTCACTTAATCACAATATTTTGTATTGAATTTCAGAATATTCGAATAATACTTTTTATTTGTGGATTGCCAATGGCAATGAAATTATAAATAAACGAGATTACGTCAATTAATATCCAAAATTTATCAAATAGGATTTTCCGCATGATTCGGCATTTCGTATTTGGAAGCTTGTCCAGATTATTAATTACAGTTTTTGTGCATATTTCTATATTTCAAATAATTCTATAGACGATTTTTTCTGTGTCTTTCTTCTTTTTATTTGTATTGATCTGAAACGTACCTAGGCTTCAATCAAGATTTCAAATACAATGATAAGAAAAAAAAAAATACAAAGTCATTTAGAATTTGTATCAAGTTGTAAATTAACATTGGAATAATAGCAATGAAAAGTACGAATATCGGGTATAAATAAAACATTAGATCCAATAGACGATAGAAGGTATAATTGACTAAAATCCGAGAAGAATTATTCAAGCACTGTGGTCATAAAACATATACGATTTTGAGATGGAAATTTACCATTTGGTATTCTTTTCTTTATGATTGAAACCACATACCATGTTTAGAAAAATAACTCGAATATCATTTCATTTTTGAAATATTTCTTTGATGATGTCGATTGCTGAATCACTAAATTTCCCTGATTCCGCTTTAAGATCTTGTCCTTACGTATTTTCAATTGCTTTCGACAAATCTGTGGTAAAACCTATGCAGTTTTATTTTGGGATTATTACTAAATATATTTACAGTGGGTTTAATTCCCAATTAAAATTAACAACTAGTTTTGGAATGAGCCAGTTTTGTTTCAACAACCTGAAATGATCCAGTTCCTGAGTAATCCAGATAATTGCCGAATTTTTGGGAAAATGAAATCGGATGATAAAATTTACGTCACCGGTTTAAGTGATTTATTCCTCTTCTTCTGGTTTACCACTTTTAAAGCCAAAAATAGAGACAATGACTTACTCTTGCTTGAGGAAGACCCTGGGCAGAAGAAACGTGGTGATTTTGGCGTCGTCTGCCTGACTGCTGCTCTCCGATCTGTCCGCTATCGAGTCCGATTTCGATTTCATTTCACTCACTTTGTCACTACTTTTCTTGGCTTGGGTCGTCGCTGCTGGGGCAGCAAACCCATTGTCACCTTCACTGTTTATGCCACAATTTAGCACACTTGCAATAGAGGAGCTATCGACCGGAGCGACAGACGGTGTAATTGACACAATGCTGGCGTTTACATCACACCCACATAACACATTTGGATTATCGGTAATTGGAGGTGCTGGATCCGAGCCGGTACTTATCGCCTTCGAGGCGGTGCTGCGTCGCCTGGTCAGGTCGAACAGCCTCCTGAGGTAGTTTGTGGTGGAGTTCTTGGCCTCTGGGTCGTCAGAGTGTCTCCTGCTCGCCGAAGAAGAGGTAAAGTACTTCCGGACGCCAGTGACAGTCTCCGGTGATGGATGGAGCTTATGGTGGAGGTGGTGGCTGTCAATGACCAGAGAGTGGTCCATAAGATTGGGCTCGCTCATCCCAAGGCGGCTCCCTCTTTCGACGTCGTTGAATGGACTTTCTGTGCCTTTGTCCCATATTGGCATAGTTGCCAGACTCGTCCAACTTGTTGTCGAAAGATTGTTCTCGAATCGCGCGCACTCGGACCTCCTAAGTGCTACTGGCGGGCATTTCTATCTCGACTGAGATCCTGGGAATAGATTTTGGAAAGGTCTTCAGTCCAAGCGGGTAATTTTCCACGCTGCTGATGGCAAAAAGTGATATCTCTCCCACGCGAATCACGATTGATGAATTTGCAAAATTACACTCTCATCAATTGAATCGAAATCAAAGGCGGGCGCGGTCGACAGTGGCAGAGGAAATTTATCATAGCACATATTTTTGGGGTGAGTTGTGAAATTTCACCGACGGGCGGCCATTAAAATGGGCTCTGTATAGAGAGAACGACGTTGTGCAACTATTTCCATATTCATACTCTCGAGATACTACTCAATCATTACAATAACTAACAACAAAAACAAGCGACTTGTGAGTTTGAATTGGGATTTTGGCCAATCGAACCGCGCGCCGCCACACCACAAGTGACACACGGAGAGTGCAAAAAATATCACAGTTTCATAAATAATGTGCAAATAATGTGGTACAGTTTAAACGAGCAATTTTCGTTCAGCAAAGGTGAAAAGTATTCATTGCAGAATTTATTGCCAATTATAGCAGAGTTTGGGATTTCTTTTCCACCAAACTTGGTCTAGACCAAACTGAGATTAAAAAGAGACTGCAATTGGCAGGGGTATTTACTTTTAAATGAGGCCAATTTAATTAGGAAATCTTCTGACTTGCACTCTGTTATAATCTCTGTGCGAAAAATTTCGGTTTAAGAGTGAAAGTTATCTCTGTGTTAGTAGGTTTAACCGAATTTCGGTTTTCCACATTAAACATTGTAACATCCAAATCGTAGCATTTGATGTTGAATTAGGAAATAAAAGGAATTGCTCTGTGGTTTCTTGAAGAGAAAAAACCACAAAAATTCCACTGCTGCATGACAAATTGGACATGAAGAAAAAAAAGACTTTGTAAAAACCGAACTAATTTTACAACAAAAAATCCACTTGCCAAACTAGTTTAACACTCATTTCAAACATTTGTTACATTTTGTGCTTATTTTTTTATGACTGCCCTCATTTAATTACAATAGAGTCAGGCCAAAGCGTCGGAGTTCATCAACTTTGGATAGTAACTTATTTCAATAAAAATTCACTTTACCCAGCGGCATAATTTATACTTTTATCCCACATTCAGATATGCAATTTAATTGCAGTCATTGTGAACTTTATTCCAACTACAATACATACTGGCATAATCCAGTTCCGATGCAACTTCTTGGATCGCGTTTGACAGACTGATATTGAGTTCAGTTTTTATAAGTATAGGGTAAAGGTGCTAAAAAAAGCTATTTTTAAATTGCTGACTGTTTACAAGCTGTAATTACTTTTTAAATAAGCGGTCGTTTTCTTTCTTTGTTGAAAGATAAACTTTGTTAATAATATTTTTCTAATGATAGATAGACAATTTTGTAAAAGGGTAATTGAAAACCAAGAACAATTTGATTTGTAAAGATAAAGATGTTAGAACTAGCCCTGAAGTGCTTTAGGATATAATAAGATAAAAATGTAATTAAAACCAATATTTAGCACCGCACACTAGGGTAGTATATATCTGAACACTTTATTACTTTATCTTGGAAAATATAATGATTAAAAAAGTAAGTCTAATAAACTTATAATTTAAATAAAAGGATAAAGTTTAGAACAGAATCGATAATAGTTCAACAGGTAGGTTTAAATTAAGTTGAAATGAGGTGCAAAAGTTGTTTAAATTGACCTATTAAAAATCAATTCCAAAGAACAAATAAAGAAATATAATTATTACCAATCATTGATTGGTTTTTTGAAAAGTATTGAAATAATAAAAAGTTGAAAAAATAACATTAATTAATCGTTTAGTGGTGAATAAAAACACCAAAAACGCCCACTTCAATTGGCATAATTATTTCGGCGGAAAAAAGTTTAGTACCTGGACCGTGAAAGTCACGAATAATAAGTTTTATGGGCAATGGGAAAAAGTCCGTCTTTTAATCGATATACATTTTGCCGGTTCCGTTAAATGAATCACAAATATAAAATGGGGAAACAATTAATTCTGTTTTCGCAAGTGTTAGAAGAGTTGGAGGGCTGCCTTTTTATTATTTTATTGAAGTATGAATATTTGCAGTTTTCGCAATGCACCGTTTAAAACTAGGTGAGAGCTTTGGACTGTATGTAATTTTACTTTTAAGGGCAACAGAAAAACCATTTCGCTTTTCATTTGCTGAACCGGTTTCAATATTTTATTTATGAGCATTTTTTTCCCGACAATTTTGAATGTGGCAGAGGAAAAAAAATGCCACATCGAGTTTTGGCCGAGTTGCCAATACTCGTACTTGTTCTTTATCTCACTGTTGTATGACCAGCAAATATATATAATTAGCAACAGTTCCTGGTCCAAAATCTAGTATTCAAATTTAATTACATGGCTATGGCGGTTTTCAAAGAAGTTCAGTCATTGAAAACTGGCAATTGTTTGCAGTTTTGTAATTGTGTTCAAAATCAATTCAGTTATAAAATTTCCTTTAACGTTAAAATGCATTAAAATGCCATAAACACTTTGTATTTACCCATAAACGTGACTTATGTATTAAGAATCTTATTCAATATCGGCTTTAAATACAATGGTATTCGATAATATTTCTTTAAAAAAAACAATTTATCTCCAAAACTCTTCAATGGGAAAAGAAAAAAAAATTAGATTTAAAATTGTAATCGCGTTTCGCGAATAAAAAGATTTAATGTACACTTAAATTGGAGTCATAAAGAAGGTGTTTATCCAAATGGATTGTCTCTAACCCGAGAGTGTTTACAAATATCGCACTGCTCGTGAAAAGTGCACATGAAAATATTTTGCAAAAAAGCGACATTTGTGCCTGGTATGCGGACTGAAGACGGCCAGCTGGGGACTTGGTTGGTGTGGGTACCGTGGTTTTCTTTTGTTTGGCGAAAATTTAAATATTCAAGAATCCCTGAGTAAACAATTGAATAATCGACAACAGTGCAAAAATCACATACACCAGCACTTTTATTTAATTGTAAAAGTCAACAATAACCCGTACTACCATTTCAACACGTGCTTTACCTCATAATTTCACAATTTACTGTATTTAGTATTATATGTATAAATGGAAAAAAGACGGCTTTAATACGACTCTCTCAGGTCAGGACAACAAAAACAATAACGACAACGGTTTAGCGAAATATTTCACTTTTGTTAACTGATGTGCTGCCATCAATCCAGATCCGATTTCAGCATCAACTTTTAATTGAATTAATTGCTTTTTGCTTCTTCTCTTCTCTCTCTCGGGCTTTGGGTCAACTATTAAACACTTTTCGTTTCGGCAATTTCTTTTACATTTCTGACACAATTTCGTTTGATCACCACTAAATAATCACACAGGAGAGAGACATCACTAACTATACAACAGAAAGACACAACAAAACACTGCTGGAGACTTGTCTCCCTTTCAATTGTGATCATTTAGGAAATTGATTAAATTATCACCTTTGTGATCCACGGAACGAAAACAGCGATTAAACACCATTTGACCGGTAAATCGATGAGGAATAACACGCGCGAATTCAACAGTTTCTGAACCATGCAACAGAGAGAGCAATTGAACACTGACTGTGAATAAAAAAAAGAGATCCGAGAAAAGATTGAAGACAAACGTTCACTTTGAGCTTTAGCAAGCAACAAAGCTCGGCTCCAAATCCAAAAACTCGACAACTCCAAGTTCCCCACTTTCATCAACGCAAATATGCCGTTTTTCTTCGGCCTTCGTGGTGTTTCTGATTGACTCGCCGTGTGTAGTCAAAGAAAAATCTGTATACGGGTACGTACCTGGTCTGGCTAGGCTATGTGATTCCAGTAGCATTGCTGGCTGGGGACAAAGAAAATTCTATCAATTTGCGCTGATATTTCGCATTAGGATTTTCAGCTTTTTGTTTTTCTCACTTGAATCGAGCGAAAGAAAAAGCAAATCTGTCCGGTAAAAGAGTCCAAGAACGGTTATATGTGGCTGTTTTATTGTGGGGTATTCGGAATGTGGGTCGATCACCACCGTCTGTCGGCGGCTCCACCAGCAGCAATTCCACGTGAGAGAGTCAATTGCAATCGGCCTCTAATTAAATTTTGTTTGTGGCTTTTCGACTTTTCTTATACCAGTAAAATTTGCATAAATTGCACACACACAGAACAACCAGTCGTGATAAACGGTTTATTTTTGTTTTCTTGCAAAATAGTTTTCACTTTTGCTCTCCATAGAATACATTTTGAACTTGCAATTTATTTTTCGTACGAGTATGTTTCTAATTTTATTATCGTTAGATAATAATCTCCTGTTTTCCTAATTAAATAATTATATTTAATGTGTTTTATCAGTTATAGATTAAGATTTGTTTGATAATATCTGGCATTTCAAACTTGTTGAATAAATAGCTTTGAATGATTTAATTTGACTACAACTGACGTCAAAACAAAGGTTTATTTGAGCTATAAAAAAGAAGAAAGAAAACCTTAAGGTTTGTGCATTTTACGTCGTTATTCAAAACGTGTAATTTCAATAAAAATATCAATAAATTGGCAGGTAAGGTAGCTCTGTGTGTGAAATTGAAACTGAAATTTTGAAAACGAAACCTTTGTAATTGTTGCTTGTGTTAAGGTTCTCAGAATGCACGCGCATTGGATGAATGAAGATAATTGTTTGCATATTGAATAATTTCATTGATGAGTTCGTTTAGTTACGATCCATTCGGCAATTAAATTCATTTGTTTAGCACCCGATTGCCGATTTATTGAGTGTGATGGCTGATATAAAAATTACTTCACCTCCCGATGATTATATCACTTTTGTTTATTCTGGTGGAGTAATGGATTTCCAAAAAATAAAACCACCAGCCTCAACAGTCAGCCAGTCTTGGGACCCGAATCATGAAATATTTCCATGTGACTAATTATCGCTGCCGCTTGGTTAAGGCTGCTGTTTTGCTGCCAATTTCCGATTACAACATTCTGTTAAGAGAAGTACTTTTTCGATTATTTTTGATCTGGTCTAATTATGGCACCGCTGCACATTCGAGAGCCAATCAATAAGCCGCGGAATTGCATCCGACTCCAATAGTATTACTATTTTTTCTTTTATTATTCTGAAACCCGGTGAAGGACACGCTTATTATTCAATTATATCTCGGCATTATTTATGCACCACTTTATTCAATTTAATTATATATAACCTTAGAGAGTCAGTCCGACGAAAACAGCTGACTGATCTATATGACCGAATTAAAATTAACGGAAACGAATTATGAGCTGTCTGCTGATTGTTGCTCTTTTTTTCTGCAAAACACGTAGCCAACAACCTACAAAGTTCAGGCAACTAATGTCTTTAATATAAATAATTAACTTCAGCTTGTACAGCTAATTTGACATTTACCAACTATATTTTTTATAAATAATATGTAGCCCAGTTTTTTTTCAATTTCTTCTCTCCTAATCTGGAGATTATTTTAATTATTTCAAAGGGGTTTCTGATTGTGTGATAACAACTGATTATAATGCATGAATATAATGATTAAAGTGATGATTAAAACAGAGAGTTAGATGGTTTTGAGCACTTATCATAAGTGTATTCAGTTGCCCTACTAATATTACTTATATACTGAAATAATAAGCCCTAACAATTGACCATAACTTAAAATACGAGATTTATCTCAATATTGCATGTTCCACTACGTCTTTTTGTAGATGGAAATCTCTTTAAATCAAAACAACTATATTGACTTCATATTTTCAAAAATAATTAATTGTCTGACATTTACTTTAAGACCATAAAACGATTGATGAGTTTTATCGAGACTTTTCAGATCTCTAAATCCCCATTAAATTGTCCAAGATCTTCTTTCGGTGCAGTATAATGAAAAATAATATTTTATACTGGTCTTTGCAATGCGACTAAAATGAATTATAATTAATCGAATTGAAATAAGTAATGGCTATTTTCACATTCAAGACCAAAACCATAATTTGAATAGTTTAATAGTTGAATGAAGTGAAGTCTTTATACAGTCAGACTAAAGTTAACGATCAACGGTGATCGGCTGATGAAAATATTTGCCATTAATCGTTATCAGCGTGGAGGACGTTTGTGGTTAGATGTTGTCTCTCATCTCAGAGAATTCCCGTTAAATACGTGCACAAATCCATAATTGAAAAATGTTCAGGCCAACGACGGATTTCGTAAGACTAACCTTAACATATTCCGCAAAAACATGCATTGTACAAATTGTGAAGAATCTCCATTTGTATATATGGACATTGTTGGTATAGAGTCCGACCAAGCCACATGTCGTCTCTAAAACGGTGCACTATGAAGTAAGCTCAAATTTAAAAACTCAAAGTATCAAAAACTTATTAAAAATTTGGATTCCACTATTAGGTAAAGAGCAGGCAAAATTTAATACAAGTAGTAAATATTTTATTTTGCACTTTCATTTCCCTAATGAAAAAAGGAAAGTCATAAATCTACGAATAATTTTGCTTCAAAGTCAAAATTTCAGCTTTATTTTGAAAAAAAGAACTTTATTAATATAATCCAGTGCGTTTTAATGGTCAAATAACCGTTCAATTAGAGACCGTTGCAAAAGATTATGTGTTGCTAGGGTGTAAAATCCGTTTTTAATGAGAACAAGTCTGAAATACAAGTCGTTTACGAATTAAAAGATCGTAAACGATGAAAAACTTGTCTAACAACTTGTATTTCACACTCGTTTCCTCATTAAAAACGGCTCATTTTACACCCTCGTAGCAAAAATAACTATTTTAATTGAAGAGTTACTTCATGATTAAATTGTAGAGGTCCTTAAATTTAATTGGTTGTTTTTTAAAACTTATTACTTATTGTATTTGTTATAACCTATAATTTATTAAAACTTGGTCAAATTTATAAATTTGTTTTTAAGTGTTTTTTTATTATTATTAATATTGAAGGGATGTAAAATATACAAAATCCTAACCAATTAAAAATTCGCTTAATCTTATACAAACATAAATAAACATAATATAAATAAAATAAATTGCTCGATCGGGTTAATAAACAAATATTAGTAGAGCTAAACCGCGGCGAAAGACAACGTAAAGTAATAATAATATTAAAATTATATTTGTACACGACA